>SJYQ01000450.1:504206-571121 GCA_006410935.1 Redunca redunca
TAACCTAGTTGTTAGTGTAATTTTTTTTAAAAAGGACAATTAGAAATTTGTATTTTCTAACTTCATAATAGAAAAATAACATATTAATATCCTGAGTCGCTAAACATGCAGGAAAATATACCTTTATATATACTAATGGCCAAAGTGAGCACTGAGAGAATTTTTGTGAAACACCAGCTGGTAAACCATAATGAAAATAGAAGAATATTAATATATCTTGATCTAGCAATCATATTTCAAAAAACATATTATCTTATGTAAAAACTTGAAGATACAATGAAAGACTTAACCTCAAGGACTTTCCTAGTACTTAAATTAAGTAAGTTGATAAAATAAAATGCAAAAGTAACATAAAATGATTCTGGAAAGCTTACAAATTCCAGAATGGCAGAGTGAGGACTTAAGAAAGTCTGTTCCTCCATGAAGTAATAAAAGCATCAACAAAAATTATAAAAATCAACATTTTCAGAGCTCTGCAGATTAAAGGTTTATAACAATCTAAGGAGTATCTATTAGTGAACAATAACTGAATCACAATAAGAACAGCAAACTTTATGGCATTTTAACTTATCTTGTCCCTCTCTAACTAGCTCTACAGTAGCCTTGCAAATCAATAGCTTCACAACAGCGGTTGCCTAGCGGCCACTACAACAAGAAAAATGGGTTCGGCATTCCCCAAACATTTCATCCCAGAGTGTCTGTCACTATTTCATCTGCTGGCAACTTACTAAAAATTAAAAAGCTTTCCACTCTCAGAGTTTGTCTTCATCTCAGAGCTCATTCTATTCTAAGGCATTTGTTTAAAATGACCAGTAGTAATTGTTTAATATATCAGTAGTAACTGCCCAAAGCAGCATTACTAATTGGGGTTGACAAGATACTGACGAAAAATATTAAAAGGAAAAGCTGAAGGAAACCCAGCCTGGCATTCTGTGATGACCTAGAGGAGAGGGGTGAGATGGATGGGAGGGAAGTTCAGGAGGGAGGGGACATACATATAGTTATGATTTATTTGAACTGTTGTAGGGCAGAAACCAACAAAACATTGTAAAGCAATTATCTTCCAGTTAAACAAATAAGTATTTTTTAATATCAAAAGCAAAACTTTTCTGAAAAAATTGATAAGTTGGACTTTATTAAAAATTTTTAAAGACCTTGATGCCAAGAAAGATTGAAGTCAGCAGAAGGGGACGACAGAGGATGAGATGGTTGGATGGCATCACTGACTTGATGGATGTGAATTTGAGCAGGCTCTGGGAGTTGGCTATGAACAGAGAAGCCTGGTGTGCTACAGTCCATGGGGTCCCAAAGCGTCAGACATGACTGAGGACTGAATTAAACTGAACTGGTTATACCTCCCCAGGAAACACCTGAGAAAGTCCACATCTTTCAGGAGGCTTTGCTCCATCAGGAAGTGGAGTACAGGGCAGTGATGTAAACTTCCCGCTGGAGTGTTGAAAGCATTCCCCAGCACCCACACAGAGTCCCTTGGCAGAGGCTGGAAGACATATTGGTACAAACCTTATAGGCAAAGCTATACCCAATCATTAGCTGATTACTAGAGATTCAGGGGCCACACATGATGAATACAGACTTCACAGAATTAGTACAATAGTGCCAAACAAACAAAAAGCAACAATAACCACAAAAACAAACAGCAACAGCAAACACTGGGGAAGAAGGGAATCTGACTTCCAGAGTTGTTAAACTACATGGTTTTAAATGGCCAGTTGTCAACAATAGCAATAAGTAAGATATTCAAAGAAAGGACTGCCTATACACACATGCACACATAAAGCAAGTAATAGAAATTGTCCTCGCTAAAGTCTGGAGGTTGCACTTACTAAACAGACTTTAACTCAGCTATTACAAATATGTTCATTTAAAAGACAACATGGTTGATGGATTGACCCTCTTATTATAAAAAGGCCTTCTTTATCTCTAGTGACAATTTTTATCTTAGAGTCATTTTTGTCTGATATTAGCATAGCCCCTGCAGCTCTCTTTTACTTACTATTAATATTTGCATAGTACATCTTTTTCTATCCTTTTCACCTGTTTCTTTGAATCTAAAATTTGTCTCTTGTAGACAGTACATAGTTACATGATGCTTTTCTTTCTAATTCACTACACAAATCTCTGAGTTTTGATTATAAATTTATGTACTTAACAAGAGGCCCAAAATACGTGAAGCAAAAACTAAAAGACCTGAAGAAAGAAACAGATAATTCAACAACAATAGTTGGAGACATCATTACTCCACTTTCAATAACAGATAGAACAACTAAGCAGAATATCAATAAGAACTTGACACTGTAAGTCAACTGTACCCAACAGACATATACAGAATATCCATCCACTCCAAAAGAGCAAGATACATACATTTCTCAAATGCACGTGGAACATTTTTCAGAATAGAGCATCTTATCTCACACACCAAGTCTCAACAGATTTAAAAAGATTGAAATCATAAAAATATGATCTCTAATCACAGTGGAATAAAACTAGAAACAATACAGAAGAAAATTTTGAAAATTCAAGGATTCGTGGAAATTTAACAACACACTTCTAAAAACCAGTAAGTCAAAGAAGAAACAATAAAAAAAATCTACTACCATCATAAGGTAACTGTCACACTCAGGGAATTTAACACTTTTGCAATAGTACCAGCAACCATCTAATATGGACTTCCCTGGTGACTCAGAGGGTGAAGACTTTGCCTGCAATGCAGAGACCCAGGTTCAATCCCAGGGTCAGGAAGATCCCCTGGAGAAGGGAATGGCTACCACTCCAATATTCCTGCCTGGAGAATTCCATGCACAGAGGAGCCTGCCAGGCTACAGACCATGGGGTTGCAGAGTCAGACACAACTGAGCAACTAACACACAAACGCGCATATCTAATATGCAGTCTATCTTCAAATCTCCCCAGTTTCTCCAATAAAGTCTTTAACAGTATTGTTTTAATCCAGAATCCAGTCTGTGATCATACATTACATTTAGTTGTCATGTCTCTTTCATCTGCTTTAATCTAAAGCAGTTGTCCAAACTTCCTTTTTCCTTTGCAACACTGACATTTTAAAGAATCTAGACCAAAACTAAATATGAATTTCTCCAATACTTTATCATGGCAAGATTCAGGTTAAACATTTGGGGTACAGTACTACACAGATGATGTTTCAACTGTTACTTAATATGGCAAGTTTGTTTCTTTAGAATGGTGGTGCTATTCCTCTATTTTTTGTGCAAACATGGAAAGAGAGAATACCAAAATTCTGTTCATCTAAAATTCATTTGCATCCATAATTTCTCAAAAAGATCACAGAACAGCAGTCCCTAAAACGACCATCACTCAAAAGACCCTGATGCTAAGAAAAATTGAAGGCAGGAGGAGAAGGGGACGACAGAGGATGAAATGGTTGGATGGCATCACTGACTCAATGGACATGAGTTTGAGTAAACTCCGGGAGTTGGTGATGGACAGGGAGGCCGGCATGCTGCAGTCCATGGGGTTGCCAAGAGTTGGACATGACTGAGCAATTGAACTGAACAAAGGGTCAGCTCTCAGTTCAAAAACAGATAAGCAATGTGAAATCCATATATTTACATGCACCAAAATTCATTATTTGGTCTATACAAATCTGGGGATTTCTTAACTGTTAGTTCCTTTCATTTAGTAGATATGAGTATCTATTAATTTCAAGCATGTTAGTCTGAGGTCCAGTGCTTTAGTGAGGTGGTGTGTGTGTCCTCAGCCGTTCAGTCATGTCCAGCTCTTTGCAGCCCCATGACTGTAGCCTGCCAGGCTCCTCTGTCTATGGCATTTTCCAGGCAAGAATACTGGAGTGAATTGCCATTTCCTTCTCTAGGAGATCTTCCCAACCAAGGATCAAACCTGCATCTCTGTGTCTCCTGCGTTGGCAGGCAGATTCTTTTCTTCTAAGCCACTAGCACCACTAGCAGTGAGACAGTGGTGAGCCCTCTCCTTATCCCATTATTTAAAATCACTGTCCACACCATCCCCAACACTTTTTTTCCCCTTCTATGATTAGGTTTTTCATCCTTAGCACTTGTCACCTGCTATCATACATCTTTCACTTATTTTCCTGGTTGTTACCTACCTCCCTCAAAGGAATGCAAGCCTCATGAGGGTGGGAATTTTATCTTTCTAGTCAAATTGCCAACATCCGCTGGATCATCGAAAAAGCAAGAGAGTTTTAGAAAAACATCTATTTCTGCTTTATTGATTATGCCAAAGCCTTTGACTGTGTGGATCACAAGAAACTGTGGAAAATTCTGAAACAGATGGGAATACCAGACCACCTGACCTGCCTCTTGAGAAACCTGTATGCAGGTCAGGAAGCAACAGTTAGAACTGGACATGGAACAACAGACTGGTTTCAAAGGAAAAGGAGTATGTCAAGGCTGTATATTGTCGCCCTGTTTATTTAACTTATATGCAGATTACATCATGAGAAATGCTGGACTGGAAGAAACACAAGTTGGAATCAAGATTTGCAGGAGAAATATCAATAATCTCAGATATGCAGATGACACCCTCATGGCAGAAAGTGAAGAAGAACTCAAAAGCCTCTTGATGAAAGTGAAAGAGGAGAGTGAAAAAGTTGGCTTAAAGCTCAACATTCAGAAAACGAAGATCATGGCATCTGGTCCCATCACTTCATGGGAAATAGATGGGGAAACAGTGGAAACAGTGTCAGACTTTATTTTAGGGGGCTCCAAAATCACTGCAGATAGTGATTGCAGCCATGAAATTAAAAGACGCTTACTCCTTGGAAGAAAAGTTATGACCAACCTAGATAGCATATTCAAAAGCAGAGAGATTACTTTGCGACTAAGGCCCGTCTAGTCAAGGCTATGGTTTTTCCTGTGGTCACATGTGGATGTGAGAGTTTGACTGTGAAGAAGGCAGAGCATCAAAACTTTGATGCTTTTGAACTGTGGTGTTGGAGAAGACTCTTGAGAGTCCCTTGGACTGCGAGGAGATCCAACCAGTCCATTCTGAAGGAGATCAGCCCTGGGATTTCTTTGGAAGGAATGATGCTAAAGCTGAAGCTCCAGTACTTTGGCCACCTCATGTGAAGAGTTGACTCATTGGAAGACTCTGATGCTGGGAAGGATTGGGGCAGGAGGAGAAGGGAACGACAGAGGATGAGATGGATGGATGGCATCACAGACTCGATGGATGTGAGTCTGAGTGAACTCCGGGAGTTGGTGATGGACAGGGAGGCCTGGCATGCTGCGATTCATGGGGTTGCAAAGAGTCAGGCACGACTGAGCGACTGAACTGAACTGAGTTCATTGTTGTACTACCAACCAGGGTCAGAGTTCTAATGGCTATGCAGTAAAAATCATTAACACATGAATGAATGGATGGTTTCATGTCCTGCACTTGCAATGAAATGTACCAGAGTCACAGGGGCCCTAGGGACTGGGGATATTTGAGTGACAGAGTTTCCTTTCAAATACAGTTTGATCAAACTGTCCCCAAATTTCCTTTATATCTTCATTTCTCCCACCTGGGTGCTCAACATGTGAGTGTTACAAAACGTGCAGTTTTGTTACAGAAAAGGATTACAAATGGGTCGTTTAGTAGATCAGAAAAATGAACACAATGATTAACCAATTAGTGACAGACGTATACAAAACTCCTACAGATCCTGACTGTAAAGCTCTGGATAGGAAACCCACCACTAGAGAATTTGATGGCTTAGTGTGTTAAGAATCCCCTTGCAATGCAGGAGATACAGGAGACATGGGTTCGATCCCTGGGTCAGGAGGATCCCCTGGAGAAAGAAATGTCAACCCACTCCAGTATTCTTGCCTGAAAAATCCCATGGACAGAGGAGCCTGGTGGACTATAGTCCATGGGATCACAAAGATTTGCACACAGCTGAGCAACTGAGCTCACATAACCACCTCAATTCCAACAATGGTTACCTTTGACATTCTGAGGAAGTGGGAAAAACCAAAATGATATTTGGAAGAAGGAAACAGAGGAAATCTGGAAAAAAAAAAAAAGACTGGAGGATAAAATGGGTTCTCTGTGGCCTCCTTCCCCTGTACCAATCATATTTTTTCATCACCCTGGAGTCCCAGGTTTATGTGTAGTTCAACACCAGCCTTTAAAGCACATTTAGCTTTGTTCAATGAGGATTGTGGACAGGTCAGGAACTAAGCAGTCCGCAGACCGAATATCATCTTCTCATCTTGATTACAAAGTCTGGAATGAAGGTCCCAGAAGGAAAGGCTCTTTGAAAGAAAGGGGAAACTGATTTCAGGCAAGCAAAATCCTCTCTCTGAAGGAACTCAGAAGTTCTTGTCAAACTACACCTTTTCCAAATGCTGGAATGGTATACACCAAGTAAGCACAGTAAAATCTTTTTCATATTAATGAAAATTTAGAAGTACAAAAATTATTACATAAAAAGAAATGAGGCTCAAGAACAAATCTTCCTATATTTGATTCTCTTTTATGCGGAGAAGACATACCTTGTTAAAGTTTTAGGTTGTTGGTTTTAATCCAAAACTATCTCATCAAACTTTAACCACAAGACCTTCCTGACTTAGAATTCTAAGTTCTCATTCACCAGAAAATGAGAGTACATGAAACCCACTGTTAACCCAGGCAGGTAACTCGAGGTCAAAAAGGGAAACTAGAAACTTAGTGATTAGCCATTCCCTTCTCCAGAGGATCTTTCCGACCCAGGGATCGAACCCTGGTCTCCTACATTGCAGGAAGATTCTTTACTGTCTGAGCCATCAGGGAAGGTGTTTGACTCTTAAGCTGCTGGTAAAGATTTTATTTTCTCTCTGGGAACATGTAAGAGAATGGTGAGAGGTCGCTCTATTGCTAGAAAGAATGACTTAGTGTGAAATATATTTACAATCATTGCCAATGTTATGTTCAGGGCCTGCAAGCAGGCGGACAGAGGGGAAAGAGATGTTGAGAGCTCCTTGCTAACCTCCACATTACAAGTCTCAAAATCCTGAGAGAGCCCCTCTGACACCAGAGACTTCCCTCCTGCTGAGGCCTTCAGAACTTTGCCTTCTTGGAGAGAAAACAAGTAAGACAAAAGAAAGTTGTTTGGCTTCTCAATTAGACTGGCCTTTCTTCTGAAGAGCTGGGCAGCCGCTGCACCAGACTCCAGTGTCTGCCAGGCCCTCAGCAGCCAGAGGATCACATCACACCGTTTGGCTGCACAAGCCCATGGTTAGCGCTGCTCCCCACGTGGACCCAGCCAAGAACAACAATCTCTCTTACCATTCCACTTTGACCCTGTGCACATGTTCATGATGTTCACAAGGACTCTGCTAAAACTGAGTGGGAGAGGTCTGCTGGAAGGCTTTGTGGGTTTGTAAAGACAGACAAGGTAATCCAACCTGCCTCCATTAAATATTCAAGTTGAGAATTCCCAAATTTTGAGAATTCCTAAATATCTACTTCCAAAGAAGGAAAAGCATTCAAGAACTAGTGGATCTGAATCTGTTCTGACCTTACCACAAGTCACCACTGAAAAGTGATCAGTGCTTATGTTTGAGAGCACTGGCCAGACTCCCACCGGGGTTTAGCTGACCTAGACAATAGCACGGGGGCTCATTACTGGGTCTCCTAAACCAGAAGAAAGCTAATACATAAATGATTTGATCATGTTTCCCAAATAAGCAAGAATATTCCATTAATCTTGGGCAGGGTAGTAGTCAGCACTGTCACAAATGTTAATCAACAGTTAGAATTCTGACTTCTTAGAAATATCAGATACTTCATATTATTCACTCATTCATCCATTCAGCAAACATTTGTTGAGTGTCTACTATGTTTAGTTCAGTTCAGTTCAGTTGTTTAGTCATGTCCAACTCTTTGCGACCCCATGGACTGCAGCATACCAGGCTTTCCTGTCCATCACCAACTTCTGGAGCTTACTCAAACTCATGTCCATTGAGTTGGTGATGCCATCCAACCATCTTATCCTCTGTCATTCCCTTCTCCTCCAGCCTTCAATCTTTCCCACCATCAGGGTCTTTTTCAAGGAGTCACTTCTGTGCATCAGGTGGCCAAAATATTGGAGTTTCAGCTTCAGCATCAGTCCTTCCAATGAATATTCAGGACTGATTTCCTTTAGGATTGATTGGTTTGATTTCGTTGCAGTCCAAAGAACTCTCAAGAGTCTCCTCCAACACCACAATTCAAAAGTATCAGTTCTTCAGTGTTCAGCTTTCTTTATGGTTCAGTTCTCACATCCACACATGACTACTGGAAAAACCATAGCTTTGACTAGACAGACTTTTGTTGGCAAAGTAATGTCTCTTTTTTAATATGCTGTCTAGGTTGGTCATAGCTTTTCTTCCAAGGAATAAGCATCTTTTAATTTCATGGCTGCAGTCACCATCTGCAGTGATTTTGGAGCCCAAGAAAATAAAGCCTACAATGGACTAAGCTCCGTTTTAGGTGGTGGAGATATAGCAGTGAGCAAAATACAGTTCCTGCCCTAATGAAGCTTATATTTTATGAGGGTAGGGGGAAGGCAGAAAAGAGAAAGGGGGGAAAAAAACAAAAACAAAAACAAGTATATCAGATGGTAACACAAAAGAAAAGAATTTAAAAGGGGGTTTGGTGGAAAAGGTTTCCACCTGGCTGGTCAGGCAGAAAAGGAAGCTGGTAGCAAAAGAGTGTCCCCATTTTAGATAACATTGATTGGTTATGAAAGATCTCACTAATAGGTGACATTCGGGCAAAGCCTTGAAGGAGCTGAAAGAGCCAAATGTAGACACCTGGGGAAGAATATTCCAGGCAAAGCATTGTACAAATACAAAAGTCCTGAAATGAGCATGTGCCTGGCATTCAAGGAACTGCAAGGAGTCCAATGTGTCTGGAAAGACTGGTGTGAGGAAAACTCTTGGAAGACAAGGTTGGGAGAGAGCTGTCATTTTCACTTCAAAAAGAAGAGATGCCATTGGGGGATTCAGGGCACACAGAGGCAAGCTTTCAGAAAGATTCCTCTGACTGGTAATTAATGTCTTCACTTTCATCCTTCTTTCTTGGCACAATATCAACCAGGCAGACCACACATAGAATGTCAAATGGCATGTGGTGGTAGTATAACAGGAGGGAAGGTCTTGTGAGTGTGAATATGGGACCTGGTCCCTCCTGACCATGCAGCATTTACTAGCCCTACAATGTCCAAAATGGTAGCCATTAGCCACATGGGATATTGAGTAACTGAAATGTGGTTAATCAGAAACAAGGGTGCTATAAGTATGAAATACACATCAGAAGTTGAAGGCTTAGTATGAGAAAAGAAAAAAGGATGTAACACGTCCCATTAATATTTTTATAATGCTTATATGTTGAAATGTTAATATTTTTTATACAATGGGTTAAATATACACTCTTGAGAGTCCCTTGGACAGCAAGATCAAACCAGTAAATCCTAAAGGAAATCAATCTTGAATATTCATTGGAAGGACTGATGCTGAAGCTGAAGCTCCAATACATTGGCTATCTGTTGCAAAGAGCCAACTCATTGGAAAAGACCCTGATGCTGGGAAAGATTGCAGGCAGGAGGAGAAGTGGGCAACAGAGCATTAAATGGTTGGGTGGCACCGTCGACTCAATGGACATGAGCCTGAGCAAACTCTGGGAGATAGTGAAGGACAGGGAAGCATGGCATGCTGCACTCCATGGAGTCACAAAGAGTTGGACACAGCCGAGAGACTAACAACAAAATATAGTATTAGAATTCACTTTACCTGCTTTTACTTCTTTTAATGTGTCTAGTAGAAGATGAAAATCTTTGCATTTTTGATTTTTTATTATATTGCATATGTGACTCCAATTATATTTCCCTTGGACAGAACAGAGAGTGTTATTAGAACAGTGCTTATACTTTCCCTTACAAGAAAGCAACAGATAAAGGCTCGCAGCTCCTTAAGTGATGAAAAAGAATGACTGCAAAATACTATCTCCCAATGGACAAAAAGAAAGGCTCTGGGATTTGAAGTAAATTAATCACTAGTGTGTGAATGGCAATAATCAGACACCAGGGAGCTACCTGTTAGGTTTCTCCTCAGAAAAACAATCCAGGAAACTCCAGTTTAAATTGTTTACATTGGATATGTATACCCTAAATGAAAACAGGTTACCATTGAAAGGACTATTACTGAAAATTATTCAGCCCTGCAGAAACGAGAGGCATCTACTAAGTGCTAGTTACTAGAGTAGGCACTCTGTACATATCAGCCAAAGAAATTCTCAAAACCTGGAACTTCTTTAACTTTAAAAAAAAAAAATGGGGGCTGAGGAGTTTTGATTCCAAAGTTTGAAAGTTTCTCTGAAATCTTCTATTTCATTTCTATAGAAAGCTGTATCCTTTTTTGTTTTGCATTAAACTCTTCACGCATGGAACAGCTTTGTAGGTCTTGTTTTCTACAGCAACCATATTAGAGATGGAGGAAGAAAACATAAGGTTCCTGGCATTTTTTGCCAAGTAGTAGGTCCTCATTTTATGAATGAAGAAAGTGAGTTCTAATGTATTCACTGTGGGAGGAACAGAACTAAATTAAATCCTTTCCCCACGGATTCCAAAAACCATGTCCTTCCAACAGGGCCCACTGGCCAGGGCCCAGGTATAATACGCAGAATCCACAGGCTGGCCCCTAACTCTGTGAACACTCTCATCATGGCCACCCCACCCCACGGCAAACTCAGGCCTCTTCTGTACCAACATTTGGACGACACCTGGAATGGGGAAGCAGCAGGGTTAACACAGAGGAAGAAGCAAACCCTCACATCTGCACAGGCCTGGGGGAACAAATGCTGCTGAGAAGGCCAAGGGACATGCTTTCCTTAGAGAACCTCAAAATTCTTCCAGAAAACCATCAATCTCCTACTGCCTGGTTTTCCACTACTGTGGATGCACGTCAACCTACTGGAATGCCTTTCCATCTTTGATCTTCGAATCTAAGATTGTATAGTAATTGCAGACACACTAAACCCGACCCATCCAGAAATATAAGTGAGGAACCCTATAGCCAGAGTTCTCCTGGCTCTCACTGCCAGCCAGTCTTACTGTGATACCCTTGCCTTGGGATGAAAAAGAAGAGATTCCTCTGTCTCTAATTACTGATCTACAAACAAAACCTGCAAGTCCATTCTAGGAGTGAAGAACTTCATGTGATCCAAAATGGATGAGTCTCTTGCTCTTCATTCTAGACATTTTGGAAGCATCAGAAATGTCTTAATATTTCAGAGAAGCATTATGATCAAAGAGTCAGAAATAGCTTGTCTTTTATTTTTTTTCTTTTTGGGGCTTCCCAGGTGGTACAGTGGTAAAGAATACACCTGCCAAAGCAGGATACACAAGAGATGAGAGTTCGTCCCTGGGCGAGAAGATCCCCTGGAGTAGGAAATGGCAACCCACTCCAGTATTCTTGCCTGGGAAATCCTATGGATAGAGATGCCTGGTGGGCTACAGTCCATGGGGTCACAAAGAGTCGGACATGACTGAGCATACATGTGGTGGCATAGCTAGAATAACAGGTAAAGACTTTTTTGCAATTTTAACATAATTTATAATATGAATGATTTGCAAATGTGCATGAGCGTGCATTTGTCAAAAGTCATACATATGTATGCCAAAGAGCAAATTCCACTGTGTATTAATTCAAATTTAATTTTTTTAAAAGGTAAATTTTAAAATGTGATGATGATCTATTACTATATTAGAAAAAAATAATTTTTATTAACTGGTATTTTGAGTCTGTCCAATAATTTTTTGCCTGGGAAAATAAAAGCCTTTTCTGAGTTGGGTAATCAGGGAATTATAGACCTGGGAAGGCTTCTTCCTTTCACTTATGGGGAAACTGAGTCTCAAAGAGGTTAATGGGAAAGTTCCAGGCCACACAACAGGCCGGTAACAGAAGCAGAGCAGGACCCCATGTCTCTTCACACTCAGACCAGACGCCTTCTGCCCACAAAAATTCCCTCTAAGGGACACACATCTGCATGTTTAAGACTACTCAAAACGATATAGTAGCAAAAGCAAAACTTCTAAAAATACCAAAAACTTCATTACACTTTTCCTAGTGGTTGGTCAAATGATTTTACTTAATGATAGAAGTTTAGGGTGAGCATCCAGTGTGATTATACAGGAAACCTTGCTTCAATATATGAACATTTTTGTGTTGAAAAAAAAGCCCTCTTCCAGCCCGATGTTTTTCTGGCGTGTGTTCTGTTCTTTCACTTAGCAGGCTGGATTATTAAAGACAGCTGTGTCCATTGTTTATGAATATTATGGATGCTGAAAACCTAATAACAAAACCAAAAATTCTCAAAAGTCCCCTCCCTCTCTTCTTTCTGAACTTGAAACTGAAAAGAAACATATTTCCCACTAATGTCAAGACCAGTCACTCCTGTCATCTACCAATCACATTCCTCAAGTCAGATCAGTGAGAAAAAAGTGCTGTGGCATCAAACAGCTCCACAACAAAAATCTGAAAGTATATGAAAATTTTATTTTGTCAAATCAAGGCATAAAAAAATTAAGATATGGATCAGTACTAATGACGTGGTGAGGGTAATTTTTCATACACATTTTAAATTAAAATGTTACTTCTATTATTAAATTTTAATGCTTAAACTATGAGCCCAGGATACTCCTTTATAATGGTGGTGGTTTAGTCACGAAGTTGTGTCGACTCTTGCAATCCTAAAGCCTGTAGCCTGCCAGGATCCTCTGTCCATGGGATTCTCCAGGCAAGGATACTGGAGTGGGTTGCCATTTCCTTCACCAGAGGATCTTCCTGACCCAGGAATCGAACCCTGGTTTCCTGCACCACAGGCAGATTCTTTACCAACTGAGCTATGAAGGAAGCCCTGTTGACTTGTCCTTCATAACAAGTAACAGATTTTATTGATGTTTGACTATATTATAAATTTAAGCTGACCAAAAATTAAACTGGTACTTTCTCTCCCCACTAAAGAGAATGTCACTGACAAACTACGGGCTTTTCTTTTTATTCACTGTGAATATAGGAGTTTTTTTCTTTCGTTTAACTCTAGCAATATTAGAAGCTTTCCAAAGTCCTCACACAGAACACGCGGAACGTCATATTGTTAACCACAATCATATTATCTCATTCTGCTATGTGTATCATGGAGAACAGAAGAAAGGCACTAGAGCAAAAATAAGCGCAAAGAGTTATGTAACAGACGTGTCTGACGCTGGATACAAGGTCAGGTTGTTTTGTACATTTCATGGTAAAGGTTTACTCTACTCCTGGAAGCCTATTCCCTTTCCAAAGAGTGAAGTCCACTCAATAGACATTTCCAGCTGGCTCTTCTAAACCACAGCTAGAGAACTTAGGGGGGCTTAGAAGGGATGTCTCACAGCTGTAACTCAGGGTAGGCTCAGAGGTGGGCTTTAGAAGACAATGTCTGATGTATGCACCCCCATCCTCCCCTTTGTATTTGTGGTCCAGCATTCTCTGAACTGATTCTCCCATCTTCAGGAGAACCGTGCGGCCTGGGATATAAATACAGTGCTGCTTACACTGATCAAGTGGTACCATTTAAAATTCCACTTTAAGGGAATGGTGGTAATTGAAGCCATTCACAGGACCACAAAAGCACCGCCACCCTCCAAACTGAACATTCGAACGACATTTAAAAGGTGCCAAAACGTGTAACCAATTCATTCAAAAGATACTTATGAATATCTAGCAGTACAGAACTCTGTGATGATTATTTGAGGAGAGGCCGAGCTAGCAATGAAAATGAATTTTGCTACTTTACTAAATAACACAGGCTGCCATGCTGAGATACTGATGAGAATGGAAAAGGGTCAGCTTAAGGAGGACCAGGAAATGACAGGGAAAACAGAAGCATGACGGATGCGAAGAGGGATGGAAGAATGAAGGGAGATGAGGATGAGGGGAGAGCTATGAAGCAGAAACAAGGAAAGGGACAAAGAGAGTCGGAGACCCACAGATACCAATCTTTTTAAAGATCAAGAAGAAATAATGAAGAAAATGACCCAAAAAAGTTCTGGAAATATTCTAAGGTACTGTGACACTAACATTTTATTCTATTTTACTGGCAAAATAGAGTATTTCTTTTAGTTTCATTAATGAATGTCTCCTTTCTCTTCCTCCCACCGCATGGGAAGATACATGCTCAAACTTGCCATCATTCCTTGAGGCCCTGAGCAGTCAGAGCTCACCCCATCCCCAACCCCAGCCACTTCACACAGTACTCTGAAGTCTCCTCACCAGTTTCTTTAAATGCTTTAGGGTGGAGTCCCTTCCTCTCCAGACTTATTATATATCCTTCAGGTTACCATGATCATTGAAAGAAAAAAACGTAAATATAATGGGTCCAGGAATACATGTAACATTTTTTCCTCTTTCTTTTTTATTTTTTAAATTCTGAATGTATGTATGTTCATACATGTTATGTTATGTATGATAACACTTACAGGAGACTTGGAAAATATAGAACAAGGCCACATATAGTTCTACTATATATTACAATTATTTTTAAGTAAATTAAAATTTTTAGTTGGAGTTTCAATACCAAACTCTCAAAAATTAATAGAATGAATATACAATGATATAGAAGGATATAGTAGACCTGAAAAGCACTGTGAACCAATCAAAAATGTGAATATTGAATGTATTGCCTTCAAAATAGAAATGAAGACCCAGGTAAGAAGGTAGAAAGTTCTTGATCGTACAACTCATTTTTAAGAACATGGATACTCAAATCAGAGAGTGAAAGACTAGTCATTTAGTGAAGTATTTACTGTTTCCTATGTGCAAGACACTGTACTCTAAGATGGGAGGTACACAATGCCTGGCCACAAGAAGCTGAACACAGAGGAGGAGAAGCAGGAAGGATGGGATGGAGCCAGAGCTCTAGTGGAAGATCAGGTCTGGAAAGCAGGAGGGACCCTTCTCACTGAGCCAAGAGAGAAAGAGAAGCTTGAGAAGACAGAGAGATGGGAGGCTAGGGCCACAGGCAAGGGAAGAGGCACCGTAGAAACTCAAAGAATAACTTCCCTTGAGTGTGGGGGCAGGTCCAAGTCACTCTCACAATGAAGTCAGAGATGGGAAAAGAGAAGCTTAAGCAAAGAAAAGTCTTGGAAAATTAAATAGGCGACCTGACAACACTGCCTCACTTTTTTCTTGGTTAATATATTTGGATCAAGATTTGAGGGGAAAAGACTGGAAGAAGACACGGAATTTCAGCAAAATCTAACATTATCCAACATGCAATATACACACGAAGATCAAACTACACATCCAGCATTTTTTCAGTGTTTGTAAAAACACATCTTAATATAAACAGCAGAAGATTACCATCCTTCATACACACATAAACTTCGGTAGAACTTTAACCACTCAACAGAAAAATGACAAAAACACACAATTTACAGAAAAAAATGCAATCGTCCAACAAACATATGAAAGATGCTCAGTTTCAGAAGTCAAATGTTAATGAAATCAAGATGCTCAGATGGAAAAATAGCTTTGGTAAGGAAAATATACACCCAGGTACTGTTGACTGGAGTGGAAATTAGGACATCATTTATATGAGGTATTTTAACAACACTCACATACACATCTTAAAATGTATTCTTGATCCACTAATTAAACTTCTATGAGGTTAGCTTAAGGAAAGATTAGTTTTCAAAGATGTTTGTTACATTATTCATAATAGTGAAAACTGAAAACAATGTTAGTTTTTAATTCCAGAAAAAATGATTAAATAAACCATAGTATACTGACAAACTACCCGTCAGTGGATTCAATTTTGTAGGGCAAGTCACTCCAGTGTGCACACTGGGAACACATTTCCCCCTCAATTTGTGCTTTTTTCTTTAGGGGATAAGCTAGTTCTGTTGGGGGACCCTGTTAGGGAAGGGAATTGTTGGACTGTACTTGAGCTGGAACTGATTCACTGGGGAACTAGTTCATGTGGGGATAAGCTTATCCTAGTTGGAATTAGTTCTTTGGTTTGTAGTGTAAGTTTGGGAGTTGGGAACCAATCTGTTGGTGTATCAATGTTGCAATTTTTTGTGAAATTTTTTATATTGGAACTTGCATGCATCTTTTGTGTTGTGGTATGGTCATACTTTTAAAAATGGGAAGTATTCCATCTATAAACGGGAACTACTCCATCTGTCTCAAATGAAAGCCCTTTTGGGCATATATTGGATAAATGGGAAAAATATAATCGTGAGCCTATGACTATGCTATTGTAATAGTGTGTGGACCCAACACATGTTAGGATCAGAAGAGCAATGGCTCACTCAACTATTATGCCATCTCACAGTTAGAAGTGTTTTGCAAAAGAACAGGGAAAAGAGATGAGATACCATATGTAGAAACACTTATGCTATTGCATCAGAAGAAAAAGGAGTCAGAGGACTACCACCTTATGGTGTGGAAGTCCGAGAGAAAACCCAAGGGGGTACCTAGACAAAAGAGCTTAAACAAAGTTTGGGAGATAAAACAAAAACCAACTGAGGAGCCATCAGAGTTTCTAGAAAAGATTTATCAAGTTTATAGAAGCTACACAAATATAGACCCTGAGGCCCCTGAGAATGTAAGGATGATAAATATGAACTTCATCAGGCAAAGCACTCTAGAGATGAAAACATCACAAAACTTAGATGGTGAGTTTGAAATGAATCCTTCTCAATCAGTAGATGTTGTTTTTAAAGCTCAACAGCAGGGAACAATGACAGAAGCAAGGAGATACAAAACAGAATATAGCTGCTCTGGTAACAGCATTGAACATGAGTAACCTAAAGGAGGGCTCCCAGATGGCTCAGTGGTAAAGAATCTGCCACTAATGTAGGAGATTCAAGTTCAGTCCATGGGTCAGGAAGATCCACTGGAGAAGGAAATGGCGACTTACTCCAGTATTCTTGCCTGGAAAATCCCATGGACAGAGGAGCCTGGCAGTCTACAGTCCATGGGGTCACAAAGAGTCAGACATGGCTGAGCAACTGAGCACATACTGACAAAATATTATGCAGCTATGAAAGCTATTTTAAATGACTTCTTAATGAAATAAAGATATGTTCATAATATAAAGTTAAGTGAAAATAACCAGGATGCAAAATATAGAATGTGATCTAGTTATATAACTATATGAAAATATAGAGGAAAAAAAACTTGGAAATATGTCAAATCATGTTAACTGGTTTTCTTGAGTTGTACAATTACTTCTACTCTTCAATATATCTGGACTTTTAAAAATATTTTATACTTGGCATATATTATCATATATAATATTATTATATTTTATGTGGCATACACACAAAATGTTACAGTATGGCTTGACTTGAGTTTAGTAAGTATGCCCAAGTCAATAGATTGAGTTACCTGGAAAAAAAAAGTGAAATCCTCTTCAGCTCTGAACACTCAATACCTAATACAGGATCTAACACAAAGCAGGCACTCAATCTTTGTTAAATTAGTAAATGACTGGCTGGCTATCGAGACAAGAGATGGATGAAAAGATACAAGAAAAAATGAAGGAATAGTTGGAAAGTTCTTCACTCTTTAGTAAAATCAGTATTTTTCCTGGGACTTTTCAGACATGAAAGGCGTTCATTATGTGACACATCTTGAAAGAATAAAAGAAAGAGGAAAAAATTACAAGGAATGATCTTTACAAAGATATAATGGGATGAGATTTAATCAACGGAGCTTGTTTTTCTGTATGCATGCTGCTGCTGCTGCTTCTGCTGCTAAGTCACTTTAGTGTCTGACTCTTTACAACCCTATGGACTGTAGCCCTCCAGGCTTTTCTGTCCATGAGATTCTCCAGGCAAGAATACTGGAGGGAGTTGTCAAGCTCTCCTCCAGGGGATCTTTCTGACCCAGGGATTGAATCTGCATCTCTTGTACTGGCAGGCGGGTTCTTTCCCACTAGTGCCACCTGGCCATATGAGCCACCAAGGAAAGAGAAAAAGCGAAAGTGCTAATTGCTGTCATGTCCAACTCTTTGCGACTCTGTGGACTATAACCCCCCTCTCCATGGAATTCTCCAGGCAAGAATACTGGAGAGGGTTGCCATTCCCTTCTCTAGAGGATTTTCCCAGCTCAGGGATAGAACCTGGGTCTCCTGGATTGCAGGCAGATTTTTTGCCATCTGAGCTACACGTTTTTCTCCCAACTATCAATACCCGTTCTGAAACTCACTTAAATTTCCAAATGCATCTGCTTCTTACATGGATAAGAAGGCTATCCAAAACTGATGATTAAACTCCGTCAGTGACTATTACAAGGAACAGATAGGACCCACCAGACAAACATTTATTTCTATCATCTTTGGAAGCAGAGGCACTGAGCATGGCTCTATCCCAGCAACAATCACATTCTCTTTGTGTATTCATAATTTCTTGGCAAACAGATACACTATAGATCACACTGTCCCCATTCTCCAACTGATGTGAGGGTAGCAGATACATGTTTGTCATTCACTCTGCCATCACTGTGACATACTTAGGCTGAACGCCCAAGGCTGAATATTTCTCCCTCAAAATATCTGGTTGCTCTTCATTCCATAGATTCAGATGGCATGTCCCACTTTCAAATGTCTACAAAAAAACCATACATTGGGTATCTCAAATGACACGGGTTTGGAGGGGGGTGGGGGAGGGGGTTGGTGGATGGGATAGAAATAACATGTGACTATAATCACATAGTTCAGGATTTCAATTCTTATTAACTTTTTGACCTTGGGCAAGTGATTAAACTCAAATCTCAACTTCTTCACAAAAAAAATGGTGCTAATGCCCCCTAGATATATAGGACTATCTTGAAAATGAACATTATAGCACTATATATATCTGGCACAGAGTATACACTCAGCAAAAGTAGCTATTAGTATCAGTAATTCCTCTATAAATAAATCATTTGCTCATCTCTTTCAAACTATGTGTTTTCCTATAAATGCTCAAATGTCACACAAGAAATTTCCTTTCTAACTCTTTACCCTATTAGGCTCATTTTTCAGATGGTGGCTCCCAATGTAGAAAAATAATTTTACAAGAAGCTTCAACTATAAAGTATATAAAGAAATAAACATAAGGAACCTTAGAAACCACAAAAAAAATAAGACATATGTGGGGATTAGAATTCAAACCCCTGAAAATACATGAGACAGGGCTGAAGTAGGATTTAAAATATATAACAGTTATTTCAATCTTTTTAACATCAAAAAAATTGAGCCTCTTGTTGCTTTCAGGAACTTACTGAAAGTATTAGTAACACAGATAACTCAACCAGGCTCATGAACTCTCTAGGACAAGCCATGAAGCTCACCTCATAGTTTCCACCAATATGTATATCATGATATAGTATATCATGAAAATTGCCCAATCCAAGTCAAGTCCTTATGTTAAAAAACTCACCTTAAGCCAGCCTCCCCCACCCCAAAGAACTTCACAAATATCCTATCTTTGTCCTCTTCCTTCTAAAATAATATTTTAAGGCTCTGTCAAGGTAATCACTGATGACCACAGTAAGCAATATCCTTAGGTCTGCCTTACTTTGGTATTATTTTCAATAAGCAAGAATTTGACACCCCTATAACAAGAGCTGTACATTTATGTAGTCACCCTGAAGAGAATGGCATTAAATAGACCCTCTAATCGAAGGTTGACAGAGAAACCACAATTGCTCAGATTCATCCTAACATAAAACCCCAAGATTCAGGACCTCATGGTCTAGCCAAAAGCAGCAGAGTACCAGCCACTTTACTAAGCAAACTGAGGCCCCTTTTAGTGGCAAGTGCTATCCAGCCCTTAAAGAAAAGCCTTTTCTTTTTTAAATTGACTGTTCAAAGCCAGGATCTTTTTATCCTCAGAGTGATGGTACAACCACAATGCAATATGGAACACTGCAGCAATTACATCAACATTTCAAACTAGTTTTGAAAACTACTCTGAGGGTTTTTGGCCCACACTGCTTAGAGAAACTGCCCACATTGATCTAATTCACTCAATAATTGCTCAATTCTCCAATTTATTGCCCAAATGTAGCCAAATTTCTCCCCACGGACAGGGAAGACATAACGACAGCCTATCACTAAAATGTGCCAAATTGCACATATTATCAAGAGTAAAGCAGAGTCCATGTGAGAGGACTCAGGCATCGAGGGTCCCAAGTTCCCATGTCAGAGGAGCAGTGCCATGGCTGGGAAGAAGTAACTTGGATTGCCGTGGCATCACGTGACCAGGGAAATGACCAGCTACCCCACTGCATCCAATTACAGGGAAGTACAATCTGAAGCTGGACAGACTGGAGCAGGGAGAGGTCAGACACATCTCTCCATATTTCAGGGCAAAGTCAGCTCTGAGGGTGGAGAATTATGCTTTCCTTTCCAAGCTCTGCCACAGTGAGTGGCCCCAGTCACTGGCCAATGCTTCCTGCCATTGCATCTTTCCATTGCCATGAGTAGTGGAAATCTTTGAGGCTCAGGCAACACTTTTCAAGCAAGACATCCTTAGGGAAGTCATCTACATTCCATACAAAGCAATTTATAATAAGTACTACAGCAGCTGCAAATATATCCACCTTCCTTTCAGAAATGGAAAAGACAAAACGTGCCGCGGAATATGAAATAGCAGAGAGAGGAAAGAGGCAGCAGGGAAAGAAATCGAAATCAAAGTCAACATTCATTCATTCCTGAATTCAACAATTAGTACGAATATCCATTATGCATCAAGCACCAAAGATACAAGAGTTACCATTGGGTCAGGAAGATCCGCTGGAGAAGGGAATGGCTACCCACTCCAGTATTCTTGCCGGGAGAATTCCATGGAAGGAGGAACCTTGTGGGCTACAGTCCATGGGGTTGCAAAGAGTTGGACATGACTGAACAATTTACCCTCAAAGAGTTAAGTAAAATCATTACACACAAAAATATCTAATTAAGGATCCATTTAAATGTTTAGGAAGTAAAGTATGGGCTGCTCTACAGGGTTTAGCAATAGTACCCGATCTAGTCTTGGGAGTCACACAAGCTTCTGGAAAGAAGGAATGTTTGAGCTTCCGAGCTCAGGATAAGTGGTGTTAACTAGGCATGGGTATCAAAACATGGAGCAAAGTGGAGAGAAGAAAAAGCAGCCCAGGAAAAGGCCAAGAGCTGTTAGACCAGAGCTCCTCAAACTTTATTTGGAAAATGAACTTTCTGAAAATCTTGCCAAATTGTAGATTTCAATTCTGGACCTGGGGTAGGGCCCAAACTTCTGCATTTCCAGTAAGCTCTCAGGTGAGGTCAATACGGCTGGTCGGGTGCACACTTTGTGTAGCAAGGATCTGGAGGATCTGCCCAGATGTCAGAGCAGAGAGAACGAGGAAGGGCCAATGATGAGGCCAGAGAGCCTGGCAGAGGTTGGACCATGCCAGGCTGTGCAGAGCATCTTAAGGAATCTGGTCTCAGAGGAATGGGACCCACGAAGATCTCCATTTCCTTTGTTCTCTCCAAATAACCTTGCTGGGAGTTTCATTTTCCCTGGGAGACAGCACTTTGCAGTATCTAAAGTACAAGTGAGAGCAAAGGTGTTTATGGACTCCAGGGCTTCTAAGAACCAATAAAGTTCAGCTCCTTCATCACAGACAGACCATTAACAAGCCATGTTTATTAGTAAAAATCCTCAGAACTTAATACACCTTTGTCAGCAAAAGTAATTGATCTTGGCCTGTTAACCTGGCTGGTTTTGCAGACTGAGGATTTGCCACTTTTTTTAGAGCGTCCTACAGCTCTGTGGGCTTCCCTACTTCAGTAAGTGATTTCCAAGAACATAGTAGTCCATAGGGTTCTTAAAATAGTTTGGTAAAACAGAATACAAACACCTCTCGTTGGCACCCTGGCCTTTAGCCTTACGTGCCTGAAGACATCAGGTTTTCCAGAAATACCTGTACCAACTGCCACCATCCTGAACATTTGACTGAACAAAGGTACAGTGAACTGTTTGCTGTTCAGTCTGTTGTTGTTGCTTAGTGGCTAAGTTGTTTCCAACTCTTTGCAATGCCATGGACTGTAGCCCACCAGGCTCCTCTGTCCATGGGATTTCCTAGGCAAGAATATTGGAGTGGGTTGCCATTTCCTCCTCCAGGGGATCTTCCCATCCCAGGTATCGAACCCACATCTCCTGCATTGCAGGAAGATTCTTTACTGCTGAGCCAGGATGGAAGCTCTTGTTCAGTTAGGCAGGTTATAAAAACTCAAGCTCAGATGAATGTTCAATATACTTTATAAACTACTCTTTGCTTCTGTCTTAGGAAAGAATCTTCTTTCATTTTTAAAATGAACACAGGACTCATTCTCACTGAACACACACCATGAGGCATGCACTCTGCTATGACTCAGACAACACTAAGGAACAGCTCAAGGAACTCAGACGTCCACTGCCCGGATAAGTACCAGCTCTCTAGAGAAGTAGCTCTTGGCTCTGTCATTTACATACAGTGGGAACATGCACAAGTGATAGGGAAGCACTGCATTTTCTAAATGAATCATAATGCTATTCACACTGAAAGACGTGAGACACTCTGCTTCTGAAATGGGTAAGAGCGAGAGGTTGTGAAATCCTCTCCAGATATCGTCAAACATTAGCATGTTCTCAGCTGTCTGGAATGCTGTATATACTGTCCTGACCTGAAGCAAGGATGAGAAACCATGTGTAAGGCATTTGTTCCATTACCCAAGGAATCCATCTCAGTCGGATGGAGTGTCTTTCTGGTGGTCTGCTTCTGTCACCACATCCGAAAAACACGGGTAGACAGATTTTCACAGATTTGGAAAAGGTAACAAAGGGGGCTGGATGTAAAATACAATTTTCACGGTGTATATAATATTTACTTGAAGAGCTGGCAATTCATCCATCAGAGAATGGTAATATACACTAGAGATGTTTTACACATTATGGGGGGTGCTCCAAGGCAAACAGTAACCTAATGAGAGTAGGATATTTATCCAACAACAGCTATTCTCTGAGGAGGTTCAGGCAGTAAAGAATCTGCCAGCAATGCAGGAGATTCAGGTTCAGTCCCCGGATTGGGAAGATCCTCTGGAGAAGGCAATGGCAACCTACTCCAATATTCTTGCCTGGAGAATCCCATGGACAGAGGAGCAGCCTGGTGGGCTACAGTCGATGGGGTCACAAAGAGTCAGACACGACTGAGTGACTCACACACACACACACGTTCTGTCAGGCAAGAAGGAGCTGGCCAGCTTTAAAAGGGCAGAACTGTCGCAGTTTGGAAGGAGATTGCTGGTTTAGTGTACACCATTACAAGGCAGCAATATGAAAGCAGGTGAAGATTGCTAGCCAGCATCAGAGCACCCACATGGCTCAGCTCAGAGGTTAGCACGATGAGCATCAGAAAACATACCTCCCTCCCTTATGGAGGACATGGCCTAACACAGAACAGGAAAACGCTCTGGTAATCATGCTACAATGGGGCAAGGGCTCACCTGGACGTGTGTGCACGTGTGTGTTGTGTGTGCATGTGTCTGCACATGAGGGAAGGAGGGAGGAACATCATATGGCAAGTAAGCCAGCCAGGGAGAGACCTGAGCCTCAGGAATACAAAGGAGAAAACAGTTTTTTCTGCTTCTGCCTAGAGGCATGGAGTGGTCAGGGAGTTGCCGTGGGTGACAATAACCAACTTTGAAAGGCCAAGCACTGACCAGGTGAAGAAGGATACGAAAGGGATTCCAAATAGGGGTGGAGACATGAGCAAAGAATGGGAGGCATAAGGAAGTAACGGGTTTAGGGAAAAACTCGTAATCCAGGGACAGATGGCATTCGTATGTATCTATACGCATACATATTCAGAGATACAAAAATAGTCATGTCTGTGCTTGTGTGCCTGTGTACACACACATGTATGTTGTAGCCAACTCCTGTGGCCCCACCCACCTCTTTGCGCCCGCACACCTGACTGCACATGCCAGACATCAGCTGACCGCATCTGTATTCTTTCTCTTAGAGGCCACCTGAGAGGCAGCTCAAAAGGATACCCAATTAACTCCCCCACTGGAGCAGATGGGAAGTGGTGCAACCATAACTCATCTCTCTCACTGTCGGGCAGGAAATTCTGAGGCATGACTTCCTTTGGCTTCCCAAGTCTGCCGGCAGGGGTAAACTCTGGTCAGGCACGGTGATCCACGCTTGGTCACATACCCTCAGCTAGTTGACTCCCCCTTTTGATCTCATCTCTGATCTCCTCGGCCAGTATCCTCCATCTCCCATGAGACTGCCTACACCCCCAACCTTTGCTGCAAGGTCTGTTTCTGGGGGAATCCAAAGTTAGACATGTAAATGTGGGTCTGTATTTATATTTATAGGCATGCTTCTATAGATGTGGATATGTGCGTGTGGAGAGATACACCAATAGATACAGACATTTATGCATGCAAATATATATGCACACAAACACCACATATACACCCAAATGCATCGATGTGTTTCCATCTCTCTATTTATAGTACCATTGTTTTCCTTTTTACCAAAGCATAGTGGGTAATTATACACAGTCTTCTTTTTAAACTGGGGGATCTGCAGCTTCCAGGGGCATACCCTTCCTGTAACCTCCTCAGTGGACCACCCAGCCTCACACAGGTCCTATCCGAGAAGCCCTTGTCCAATTTCACCCCCTCACTCCCCGCACTGTCCACAGCAAGGTGTCTGAGCCCATGGCCAGGCAGAACCTTCGCACTCTGAGTCTCATGGTGCCAGGGCCAGGCTGCACATTTGCAATATTGCCTTCTAAAGCAAACATCTGTCCAGTTGGCAGTCTCAGGACAGGGCCATCTGCTGCCAAGACATTGCTTCTCTCTTT
Organism: Redunca redunca; assembly: GCA_006410935.1. Lineage (NCBI taxonomy): Eukaryota > Metazoa > Chordata > Mammalia > Artiodactyla > Bovidae > Redunca > Redunca redunca. The sequence goes on from SJYQ01000450.1 coordinate 529,094, forward strand.
TTTTTTTTTAGCATACTACATTGAAAAATAGCAAAATAAAAGCATATTAAAAACCAAATTACTTTCATAACAAGCTGCAAAAAAGAAAGCCTATGACTCAAACTTTTGCATTCACAAAAAGAAAAACTGCTCTTTTGACTCTACCTATACCCAAGCAAACTCATAAATGTCCTGTCCCCAAGCAAGAGCTCCATCTCTTCTTCTCCTTCCCTTATTAACTGACAAGCTGACACCAGGGACAGCCAACACCATTAGCTGTCCCTTATGTGCCAAGGGTGGTAACATGGAGAACTAGAAAGAATATAGGATTAGGAATACAGAAACATAGGAGATTAGAATATATAAGGATACAGAAAATGGTATAGAATATAGATCTGGAGGAACTCATGAGAAGGAAAGCCTGGGCAAGCAATTACTTCTTTGGATTTTTCTTTCTTCAACTGAAAATAAAAGTAGTACTTGCAGGGGCCTGAATTTGGCCCTCCAGTGTATTTCATTGATCATGCAGTGGCTTTATAAACACACAAAGTCTGAAGACCTTGAGTGCATGAGTATATGACCCTTTACATATAATCTCTAAACTCATTTCCATTCCCAGCATCGGATAACTTTATGTGACTGTCATTGGCGAAACTGCAGGAGCCTCCCATCCTCCCTGCCACCTTCTAAATTTTTTCCCCAAGGAGGCTCAGTTGCCTAAACTTGGCCCACCTTTATGGAAACAATAATTCATTCAGGTGCAGATTTAAAGTTTTCTACTGAAGTTTGCCTTGTTTTTCCTCAATCTACCCAAAAGAATGAAATGAAAATAATTCTTTTAATTATCAGAAAACTTTACAGCTACCAGTGTGGAAGAAATAAAATTGTGAAATGGGCAATATTTAGTGGCAAATAGAAATTATTACAAAAACAAAGAGCTATTTAGTCATAATTAGCAAGAAAGGGAAAACATGGAAGTTGAGTCTGAAAATGCAAAATCATGTTCATCTTCATTAATTAGCTACTTTTGTGTTTTTATATATTCTTATAAGGTATTTCCTATACCTTATAGTACATATTTATATTTACACATACATGGTATATAATGTACATATACCTTATATTACATATTTATTTTACATCTATATCTACATCTGTATCTATCTATAGGTATAGTCTGTATCTATCTATAGGTATAGATATAAATATCTATCTATAGATATAAACACTATCTATCTATAGGTATAGATATAGATATCCTGTGTCTCCTTCCTTTTCTCTCCTTCCTGTCCTTCTTCCCCTTGCAAAAACTATAACCCTTGGTCATGCTTACTTTAATCTGGACTCTCTAAGTTGTATGTGTATGTGTGCTCTAGGAAGGAGGAAATATTTTGGAAAAGACATGCAGAGAAATGACAAATACTATGATTTATGATGACCCACATATGATTCTGCTTCCGTGAAGTTAGGATGCCGAAGTTCCCCATGTATTTTTTTTTTTTAATATTTTGAGATGACTACTGTGTGTTCTTTACTGCAAAAGATTAAAAGCTTAAAAATATATGGTTGTACTAACTCCCTACTGTAAATAACTTGGAGCGGCTGGTTAAGACTAGAGTCCCCATCATCATCAATACCACCACCATCACCAATGATTTTCCTCCAAATTTAAAATACATTAATAAAAAATACCCCTTTAAAACTATAACATACGCCAAGTTCCTTTTTCATTCCTAAGCACTATGAAGATATCCTTAGTCTGTGAATTACAAATTAACAGTGCTTAGAAAGGCAAGTCTACGGCTTTGTCTCACTAATCCCTTCTTTGCCCTGAATCCACGGTTTAGGGGTCATTTCCTCCTGTCCATTCTCCTCAGTATAACTGATCAATCCTCAAATCACCTTCTCTCCAAAGCAAGCTACATTTATCTCCATCTGCTTCCCATTTGACCGCACTAAAAAACTCAACAGCTGCCTAAGCAAGAAGTATCTCTGGCCCAAAGAATGGAGAATCCATGCCTGCCCAAAGAAGGCAGGTGAAGGGAAATCAACCCCTCTCACTCACTCTTTAGACCAGTGGTTCTCGATCAGGAGTGATCGTGTTCTCCAGGACACATGTGGCAGTGTTGCTGGTCACAACTGAGAGGGTGAGTGCTCCTAAAATCCAATCCGTAGAGACCAAGGATCCTGCTGAACATCCTACAAGGCAGAGGACAACTGCTACCTGTGAACTACCCAGCCCAGAATATTAACACTGCCAAGGCTGAGATACCCACCTTAGAGTGCTGAGCTTTTTCCTTGGTTCCACATCAGGAGGGAGAGGAGAGACTATAAAGAGACTTAGGGCTGGAGTTGGTGAGCTGAAGGCATAATTAACCAAAAGGAATACCCTGGGAACATCCAAGGCAATACTTACAACACAGGAACACTTGGTACACTTGTCTCCTTCTGGCTGAAACTCCTCCCCTTCTCGGTACTGCACCCCTTCAAACACACAGCCTGGAAAGCAACGCAGAGTTTCAAATCAGGGCCACAGTCTTGACTCAGCTTGACATTATATCCTTCTAGCCACTGAGCAACCATCCCCACCTCCACCCCCAACTTGTACAGTACACTCTTCAATCAGAGGACAAGAGTGCTTCAAGGTAGGAAAAAAAAAAAAAAAAAACTGTTGAGTACAAAAGATCGACATGGACCCAGAAACCCAAAGATGCTAGAAAGCAAACAAAATGTTGGAAGTCAGGTTGGCCTGAGCAGCAGCAGTACAGGGTTCTGAGCCATGCAGAGTCTGAGGAGCTCACCAGCACCACCCTAATCACAGCCAGGGAACCAAATTCCAGAGGAGCTAGAAGAGGCAAAGAGAAGGTCAAGCCAGAGAGGTCAAGGATAAGCTTAGGAGCAAATGACATGAAGAGCTGCCACCTGGCGAGTAGCCAGAAGTGGCTAGCTCGTGCCAGACCCTTTGCACTCCTGACCTCACTCTATCTTCAGCGAGCCTACAGAGCATGGACTCCAATCACTGCCCCTGCAGGTGAGGAACACGCGGCCCAGAGAGAGGAAGGAACTCATCCAGCTGGCAGCGCTGGGTGCTAACTCAGCTCCGACCCACTGGCCATACCACACAAAGGGCCAGACACCAAGATGAGAAAGGACAAAGGCAAGGCAGGAGGCACCACACAGGTTTTCAGTCCCACCCTGTGTGTTGTTGAAGGGTCTAGGATGTCCCCAGCAAGTCTGGCTAAAAATAGGCCCAAGAGCCAGGAGGTGCCTCCTGTCAGAAAGATCCAAGGTTACTGCTCTTTTCTTAAGCAATGTCACAGATGGCCAGAAGAACAGGCTGGCCAGTGACCCTGCGCCACATGGCCCATGCACAGGAGGACCGCCAGCTAACGGCCAAGCCTCCTTCCTCAGGACTGCCCTCCCCAGCTGCCTTGCCAGGATAGCTGAGGTCACCTTCCACAGATAGACAGTCCGGAAAGCAGCACTTCCAATGGGGAAACTCAGCAAAGAGGACTCTTGTGAAAAACCGACTCACGCCCCTGAGAACAGGTGTTCAAGACCTGTCCACTAAAGCCGTCAACACGCATGCTCAGTCATGTATGACTTTTTGTGGCCCCATGGACTGTATGCAGCCCACTAGGCTTCTCTGTCCATTGGATTTTTCAGGCAAGAATTCTGGGGTGGGTTGCTATTTCCTCCTCAAAGGGATCTTCTTGACCCAGGGATTGAACCCTCATCTCCTGCATTGACAGGTACATACTTTACCACTGTGCCACCTGGGAAACCCAAAGTTGTCAACAGAACCCAAGAAACTCTCAAAGCAGCTGGTTCCTGACAAAAGGAACATCTGAACACATGAGCATTGCCCATAACCACCCGATCAAGCCACCGGACCTGTTCATTTTAAAGCTAGATATGAAGCCTTTTGTTCAGCTGAAACACATGGAGACAAATGTTACTGAAGCTGAATAGCTGGGTGAACTGTGGCTTTAAGATCTTTCTGATGCCCACAACCAGAGCCAGGGGAGGAGCCAGAGCCACCCTCCTGCTGTTCCCTTTGATCCAGGAGACCTGATAAGCTTGGTGCCCTCCTCGTGGCCATATCTCAGCACTGTTAGTAACAGCAGGTGCCCAGTCATCTCTTTTCAAAAGATATTTCCAACAAAGGGTCTTCAATGCTTTCATATATGTTTGTACCACTGGTTCTGTCATACAGACTGCCAGACAGGTTAACTGCACAACCCACATAATAACTTAAATAACAAATTTTTAAATGAAAACTCTTGCAAACTGTTCCCTTTACAGCCCATCCTCCTTGAGCAAAGAGTCAGACGAGAAAAGAAGGGGCAGATAACTAAGAATGTCCTGCAATCTGTTTCAGGAAGAAACTGACCACAAGCTGTACGTGTTTGTCATTATGTGGAATACCATTCCATGATCAATGACAGATGCCAGTCCTTCTGAATTACAAGGAGAATACCCCAAGGCCTCAATGCACTGTCCCTCTCTAGACTTGGCTGAGGCCTCCTTCCCAAGACACAGGATAACGCGGACGGGATGTGGCCAGATCTGAGTCTTCTGATTTTCATGCCAAAGGTTGGTCTTTGGAATTAAGGAGAGAGAATAAAGTTGATTCTTGACCCCATAACCAAGGGCAGAGTGCCTACCCAGATATCAGGGGGCTAGTGTGCAGCACTGGCAACCTAATGTTTTACCTTTTTAGTTTATATTAAGGTATAGCCGATTAATAATGTTGTAATAGTTTCAGGTGCCTAGAGAAGCAACTCAGCCATATATATACACAGATCCATTCCCCTCTAAACTCCCTCCCATCAGGGCTGACTGGCAAGCTAGTTTTTAAAGACTGCTTCCCAGGGCATCTAGACCCAAGTTGAATAATGATCACGGTGTGGGGTAGGGGCAGGTAGTACAATATAAGGGCCAGAAAAGAAAAGAGGCCGGGGACCCCACCCCCACCTTTGGACTTATCCTCATTGAGTCAAATTTCTGCCTGTGTGAACTAAAAACACTACTTCATCCCTTACTGAAATGGTGGTAAAGGCTTAACATTACAATATGTGCAATTACAGCCTTTCCTTCCTGGGAACTCAACTAAAAAACAAAATGAGAGAAGCAATTGCTCAAATATGATAACTTCAGCTGCTGAAATAAATTCACTCTGTTGTTTCTATACACATACTTTCAAAGGCAGTCTAAAAATATGACTATCTCCTAAGTGAAAAGGAATGTTATATATGCCGAGTTGATTCTGTACCAATAAAGCGACAGTCTACTCAACCCAACTGAATTCATATTTAACAGCTTTGATATCTTTTAAATCTCTATGGCATATAAAATTTGCTCTGTTCTCAATCTCAAGCTTGGCTGTGCACAGAAATGATCCAGGAGGCCTGAGTTTCACCCTCCAAGATTCTGATGGAATTGGTCTGGGATGCAGCCTGGGCATCAAGATTTATTTTTTAAAACTTCCCAGGTGATTTTCATGTGCAGCCTAAAGAATGACTGAGCTAACTTAATAAAGATCCTTTAGGCATTTTAGAATATGGTTACATGATGCAAAGCGTTCAGTGCATTCAGAGCGGAATGGTACTCAAGCAAACTCTGTTTGATAGATACAAAATAACTGAGTTATGGAAAGAATTATTTTACTTTCAACTGGTTTCTGGCCTTCGCTTAAGCTTATCCAATAATACAAGCTTAACAGAAATTGCAGTGTGAAAAGGAAGCTTGGCTCAATAAAGACTGTCCAGGGACCCCAGGAAGGTTAGGAGCAGTGGAGAGAGACTGTCCTCACTGTCAAAGATGAGGGAAGGCTGGACCCTGGAAGGGACTCAGGTCTGGGAGCATGGTAGACTGTGTGGAGGGAAACGGCAGGAGGGGAAGGGACCAGGGGCTCATCTTCACAGAGCATCCCACGACAGTGCCTTTGCCATTTCCCGGGAAGGCTCACAGAACAGAAGGCCCTTTGGAGATTAACTTCAAAAGCAAAGAGAAGTAGTTGTGAGTATCGCCTCCAGTGAGGAAAAGCACTCAGAGTAAAACCCAAAATGTAGAACATCTGTTGAAGAGTATGGGCCAGGGGCTTAAGGGATCAGAAAAAAATCTCTCACCTCAAAATCCCCGGGCTCGTACCTAAGGGCAAGAAAAGAGGCAGGAGGCCTTTGTAATCCTGTTCAGAGAAGTAAGAGGAGACACTCCAGCCACTGAAAAGGAAAGATCGCTTTGCTGTCAGCTAGGCCCTGGGGCCCTCTAAAAAGACAGTGGTTCCCAGTCGCTGCACCACACAGAAAACAGACCAGCAAAGCCTTAAGCTAAATCCACTCAGGGGCCCAGCTCTCGGTGTTCAGAAAACATCTGGTCGCCTCATCACCAAGGCGAGCCGGCGAGCCCCGGCCAAGGTATTGCAATATGAAGCAGTAAAAAGACATTTCTGGAAGCAAGGGAAAGCCACAACCTTTCCTTCCAAAATAAGCGTTACCTGTGGCCCTGTGGAGTGGAAAGCAGGCCTCTGGAGCCTGGAGCATCCTTGCCAAGACCCACAGCACAGTGCAGTCATCCCGCCCGCCCGAGTCCAACCGGACATTTCTATGCAAAGAAGTTTGCTCTCCTCACCCATTAGGTACACAGACGCAAAGGGAGAAAACTTCCAGTCGGGAGTGGGAAAATCAGGCATGCTTGAGAGAACCCTGAAGGATTTCAACAGTGCTGTAATGTACCAGAAAGCCACACTGCCTTCCCCTTCCTGAGAGGTTACCTGGACACGTGGGGCAGCATGTTCCCAGATGCTTGGAGGGGTTCTTACAATGAACAACACATCGCACCTCAGACTCTGTGACAACGCCTTCCTGAAAAACAGAATGCCACAATCGACATCAGCCCCAGTATTCCCACAGAGATTTACTCACTTCTGGAAAGTAGCCAAAGTAGTAGGAGAAGATTTAAAACACGAAAAGTGCAAAGGGGGATAGGCATCAGGTCCATAGGTCCGTGGCACAAACGAGGTCTGATGGCTCCAGTTTGTCCATTGCAAAGCGCAAATCTTGTCACCTGTTCTCTTCCCTGTTCTGGCTCTTTCTCTTTGACTCTGATTTCTTCCTTTCTTCCTTTTAAATCTAGTATTTAAGATTTCCTTGCTGTCTGTCAGTAGCTGACAGAGTCTAGTTGTTCATTCACAACTGTTGTAGGTTTTCAACATGTACTATATGATCTATAATTGTTGTTACACTTTAAGCCATTAATTATAAGCCACAGAGGGCAAACATAATATCCCAGTCTGGCATCTGGAGACCCAAATCCTCACCACCCTTCCAGGAATGACTAGACACCAGCTCTGCAATCGTAGACATTTCTCTGGGCTTCCCAGAGAGCCTGGCTCTCACTCAGCAAATGAAGAGATCAGATAAAACTATCTTAAAGATCATACTCAGTTCAGTTCAGTTCAGTTGCCCAGCATATCTGACTCTTTGCGACCCCGTGAATTGCAGCACGCCAGGCCTCCCTGTCCATCACCAACCCCCAGAGTTCACTCAGACTCATGACCATCGAGTCAGTGATGCCATCCAGCCATCTCATCCTCTGTCGTCCCCTTCTCCTTCTGCCCCCAATCCCTCCCAGAATCAGTCTTTTCCAATGAGTCAACTGTTCGAATGAGGTAGCCAGAGTACTGGAGTTTCAGCTTCAGCATCATTCCCTCCAAAGAAGTCCCAGGGCTGATCTCCTTCAGAATGGACTAGTTGGATCTCCTTGCAGTCCAAGGGACTCTCAAGAGTCTTCTCCAACACCACAGTTCAAAAGCATCAATTCTTCGGTGCTCAGCCTTCTTCACAGTCCAACTCTCACATCCATACATGACCAATGGAAACTATATTATGTTAAAATAGAGGCTTTCGGTCTTAATAACAAAATCAAGGGACTCATTTGTAACTGATCTTTTGACTCTAGTACTTTAATGTTGATTGAAACATTTTTTTAAATTCAATTTTCAGAGTTGGTCTTTGAAGGTTTTTCTCTATATTCTCTACCCCCTTTATAAAATGGTTTTGTGTGTTTATTAATTTTCTTTCAAGGGAAGTGGTAACAAAAGGTAAAACACTATGTAACAATCTGACAACTAGACAACTTTCTTCATCAAGCCTGCTACTATATCATCTCAATCCAACAAGAAAAGTTACATCCTAAATGTCTTCACATCTGTCAGACCTGAGGGTTCCACTACCAAGAAATTTATTGTGGTCTATATCACATCTAGGAAGGAAAAAATGTCAAAATTCCAGCAATATACAACATCAAAAAAGGAACTGGCCTTTAGTTATATAACTGAAGCAATGCAAAAAGTCCAGGATCAAATTCCCTTTAGTATCTGCAATGCAGATGCAGGATTCAGGTTACTCCCCAGCATGAATTTCCTGTCTCTGATCTTCAGATTTTCCTCTTCCAGTTAAGACACTAAAAGTGGAAAATAAAGGTAATTTTCCACCATCAAACTCCTTCAGTAAGAAGACATAAGAAATAAGCTAGAATTCAACTCAAGTGGAAATAAACCGGATCATTAGACTAGCTGTTACTGGTCTGGTACCAAGTTGTACTCAGTATACGCAGGCTCTACCAGAAGTGTTTTAAATGACAGTGTTGCTCATTCTCACAACCACTCTATGAGGTAGTAATATCCTCATTTTATGGGCATGAACGTGAATTCTGGAGAGGTTAAGTAACAAGTTATGTGAATGGCAACAGCCATATTTTACTCACTACACTACACTCTCTCTTCTGTTACTGATTCTGTGTCCTGAGAAGAAAGATCTTGGAGAGAGAGGTTGTAATTGTGTCCTTCAGCAGAGGAGCATCTTACACGAAGACTTCCCTGATGGTATCAGTAAACAGTCATTTCCTGCCTTCATAGATGAGGTCTCCTTCCCTAAAGAAGGAAGAACATAAGCAGGAGTGGGAAGTACTAACTAAGAGAAGGAGAAGCTTTTTGTAACTAATTTAACAGAGGTTTGCCTTTATGTTGATTTAGTAAAATGATATTTTCCCTGGTGGCTCAGCAGTAAAGAATCTGCCTACAATGTAGAAGAACAGGGTTCAATCCCTGGGTCGGGAAGATCCCCTGGAGGAGGGCATGGCAACCCACTCTAGTACTCTTGCCGGAGAATCTCATGGACAGAGAAGCCTGGCAGGCTGCAGTCCTTAGGGTCCCAGAGTCAGACACGACTGAAGTGACTAAGCAGCAGCAACAGGCCTTAGGCAAAGTATTATAAAAGGAGAAAAATTAAAAGGCAAAGTTCACCCTTGGTAGTGAACGTCTCCTCTCCATGCTTCATCCTAAAGTTCAGCACTTCCTGACTCCTGGGTCTATTGGTCTTTCAGATTTCTTTCAATAATAATTTGATATTCCTATATATTATCTCTGGGCCCTGGTGACTGACTAGTGACCAAAGCTGATAAGCAATAGGATTTTCAGTGTTTACAAATGATGATGGCTTGATATGTTATTCATTCAACAGAATTGTTCCCTCCCAGATAATACTGGTTTTCATCTAATTCAAACAAAGGCAGCAAAATTCACCACTGGTTCATGCAACTTGAGGATCTTCAAGATCTCTTACTATTGTATACAAATGTTATAGTCCACTCCAAAAGGCAAGCGGCTGCTGCTTTCAGAGTATCCCTGTCAAAAATTGGAAATCGCATCAGTCAAGAAGCAGGGTGGTGATGGGGTGAGGCAAATTTTAGAATGAGTGTGGGCTTTGATGTCGTTAAAAGTCATTGTCATCATCATTTGGTTCCATGAAGCTGACTGAATGTATAACCCAGAGAAAAAATTCAACAAATATTCACTGAATCAATTAATCTATTGTTCATATCTATTCTACCTACTGCTTATTTTCATAAATAACTTAGGTTACTACATAAATAAATTGAATATTTAACTGAATAAGTAACTGAAGATCTTATGAGTGAACATGCCCGCTGTGGGCTTATAATAAGAACATGATTCCATAAGATTCAGATTTCAATAAGCTAAATGTCAATATATTTGAGATAAGATCAGAAAGAAATATGCATTATTATACTAACTGCTTTCTCCTTTAAATTCAACAGCATATCCTTGGACAGTGAAATGAACCTGGGGTAAAATGATTAAATAGCATCTTCTCTACAGAGAAAAAATTTTAAATTATGTCAAAATTAGATGAGCATTTTTTTTAACAGAGTATTTCTTTAAAGAAAATAAGTTAGAAAATTTTGATTCTTCATTTCCCCTTTAGTTTATCTTGCCTGTGTTTAAGACGTGTAATGATTAGAGTCAGGTGGAAACAGTGGGCTCCTTAGGAGCTGAAATGGCGGTTCTTAAATCGGTTGGGTTGAAATCATGGAGATCACAATGTCCTAATTGCTTTGGTTAATACAGTTTACAGACTGGCTTCAGTTCAAAATGTTTCTAAATAAAAAGAAAGAAAGAAAAAGGAAAACATATATCCTCTAACAATACCTCTTTCTGCTAACAAGAATTTGAGTTTTGCAAAGCTGACTCAACAGGAAGACATGAATTTTCCCCAAGGACATATGCATCTTCTCGGAGCTTTTCCAGGCACAATTTAACAACGGTGAACAATTCTGCTGTGTGCTTCTGGAACTAAGACCCATGCAATAACTATCCTGTATCTGTCTTGTTATGGTGAATGTCACAATAAATATAGACAAGGATAGAGCTGGGTTTTCATTCATTTCTCATTTTTTGCTTGTTTCTTTGCAGTTTTATTCTGTGTTTGTTCTGTGTTCTGGAAAGGGTTTCTGAAAAGGACTTTATGGATTTCTTGTCACTGGAAAGTCAAATAGATGGACTTTACCTGGCACTGGCGCAGGACACAGGGTTCAGCAGGATTCTGCCATTTGAAGGAGCTGTTATAGGTACTTCCATCATAGGTACAACCTAGAAGAAACACAGAGGCAGGAAGAAAGGCCAAGAATGAATGTGAGTTTCATTTATCTTTGAAGCAAAAGAAGTTATGTCTTCTAAGCCAGAGCTAGTGATCGTAGGAAACACCATGCTCCTTGGCGATTTTCCTCTAAACACAACTAAGCCTTCTAAGTATCCACTTGGCTTTTACTTACATTAATTCTTTGACTACCAAAAAGATTAACCTCACAGATTATATTTTCAAATGGAAAACCATGGATTGATGAACTCTTTAAGCCAAAATACATAACCCCGTGACTTTATTTATACCTAGTAAGTATGAAGAGGACCAGGACTCAAGACATCACCGTGAAAGGGGATTTTACACAAGACTAAATGAACTTAAGATTACCGAAGGTCAAGAGGGAAATGTAAAACATGGCAAGAAGCAAAAGCAAGAAAATTAAAATATAAAAAATGATCGCAAAATTCTATACCCATCTGACTCCTGACAAGCTACTGTCTTCAACAGATGAAACCTTCCAAGCCTTGCCTCCAGCTTTAAGAGCTATGATTTCATTTTTCACTTTGATTTTACTTTTAAGTGGTGAACTAGATTAAGGAAATCTGAAACTAGATGATGTATAGATTATCCCACGTCAATTCACTAGCCAAAACAGAAGTCATGCTCATTCACAGGCAAAAACAGAAGTCAAAGGCCAGAGTCTCGAAAAAGGAAACAAGTTTAAGCTTCTGTAGAAAGAGCCAAATAAATAATGGTGCAAGGATCACAACCTAGATCTTAATTTAGTTTGTCCAAATAACGCCTTCTACCTTGTGAGTTACATTTCAAGGGAAGATGAACCCGGCTATGTCTCTAGTAAATGCCCATTGGATTATCAGGAGTACACCAGGCAAATGGGATTCACCAAGTACAGCCCTACTGCTTAGCCCAAAGAGTACAGCAGTAGGAACACACAGACGGGATAATGCAGATATAAAAGCGTCTGTCTCTGTTCCAGTGACTGGCTTCCGTCAACCCATTCCACCTCAATTCACAATTTTTCTTATCCAAGATACAAAGAGAAGATTCACCTCCTTCCCTGAATTCTTTTGGATACTGCAGTGGTAATTAAAAAAGAAAAAAGAAACCTTCAATACAAACAGAATAATAAAGACTTAAGAAAACTTCAATAGACATTTTCATAAACTCAGAACCATGATTCAAATTCCCAGAGAATTATGAATGATTGAAAAGGGCTCAGTAACACTCTTCTCTCTAGTTCCTACAAATCAAATTACCAAAGTACACAGCTGATTGGAAACATATTAGGGAAATGCTTTCACTATATATTTTTTAATTTCCTTTGCATGAAGTGTTACAGCGATAAAATGTTCAACCACAGGGACGCCTAGCACACTGCAAATACTTAACGCCAAACCCAGAATGAATACAGTAAATTTTCAACAATGAAAACCAATATAAAACCATTTGGGCTAGCATAAATCTTACGGAACAAACACACTTAACAATAGACATGCCATGTGCATGTCTGATTCACTACCACAGACTCACTCGGATAATAAATAACTTGTTCTGAGAGGTGGAGGTGGGGAAATCAGAGGACCAAATCCAATTCAAGTTAAGTCCAAGTAAATATGAAACGCCTGCCAAGTCTGCCAGTAGAGTTTCCAAATATGTTATACATTTTCATCCTCTGGATTAAAAAAAAAAAAAACTAAAAGAAAGAGTGATTTTATGATTCTAATAGGGCAGGCAAAGAGATTGCCTTTTTTACTTCACAGGAGGAAGTGCACTGTAAGCCCATATACACCAGGCAGGAACTGCAGCCCAAGAGACTATGCCCGAACAATGCCAGGCCATATGTAAATGACTTCCAGGAGTAGGGCAGAAGTCTCTAGATTATTCCACCCAGTATGGGATAAAAGGTATTGGCAGAGTGGTCCACAGTGCAGGGAACCCTGCCATGTTTTCTGCCTCAAAAAACTCAAAATGAAGTCTGACTCCTACACCAGTTTAACATATAAAGACCAAGATCAAATTATGACCAGCTTAACACCTGAGTCCATATAACAGATGTTCCCAAATATTGGATGAGTCAGAATGATTGAATAGACTCAAAACTATCAGTATTAATCTCTTTCAAAAGTAAAAGCTATATCTTTTTATTCTTCACCTACCCTCAACAGCATTGGCTGGTTTTGGTAACTCCAGGAGACCAAGCATCCTAGGTCAATTTCAGATGTAAGGGATTCTTGGGAATCAGATAATTTTAAAAAGGCTATTTTCACTGTTCTTTGGGTTCATGTTCTAAGATAAACATGCCATCTTCATGCAAGACACTAACATGAGCTATGTGAAGACTCACATATACATACAATCAAGAAGATCCTCAGACTTACTCCAGAATTACTTCCTATTCTCTGTAAAGCAAACTTCTTTATAATAAAATCTCTTTTGCCACCAACCTTATACTGCTAGCAGGGCAGACTGGCAACATCTTGCCCCTTGAAATCCCAGAGGAGGAATATATTAAATATCTATCATTGGCCAGAGTAGAAAGAAAGACAAAAAAAAATGTCCATTGTACATTAAGGCAGTGTTTCTCAAACCACTTCTAGGGAAAGGTTTGTTTTGTTTTTGTTTTTCTAATTCAGTGCGGGCCGATACATTCATAAAATATAATAAAAATAGATTACTATAAAAATTAAATTTATAAGACTATGGCAAAATATAATTATTACTATATGTAATGGGTATAGAATTACTTAGTAGAATCATGAGAAACGTTTCTAGTGGCTTACTCTCAAATTCTGTACTTTTCTCACTGTAGATCAGCATTGTCATTTCTGGGCCAATGGAGACTTACAGAGCACATTTTGAGTTGCTCTGCATTGAGGGATGTGTCCTGGGATGGGGGAACAGCCCGAAGAAACAACCAAAAGATTTCAATCTTAGACATTTAGAACTAGAAGTCAAATAGCAGATAATAAACTTTCTCTCTTTCATTTACATATAAGAAAATTTGCACAAACAAGATGAAAGTGGTTTACTCAAAATTAGAAGGCATTAGGTGTGAAACTAACACTAAAACCTGGTCCTGCATGAAATCCACCTTTTCACATCCAGGTCTAAACTCACAATATTATTTGGGCACTTTCTAATTCATAAGCTCTTTTGTATCGAGGACTTAATGGCCCAGGAAAAAAAAATCAACTCTGTCCTTTTAAATTAAATGATAGAATATCCAGGAACTTAACGAAAGAGTGGACAAGCTGTGCAACAGACAAATGGTTAGACAACCAGTAAAGTCACTTTTCCTCTTCAAATATTTTAAAATAAATGCTTGAGAAGGGGATTTATAAACATTCATTAGTTTTCTTCTGGAGATAAAAAGCCTTTCAGACTCCAAGAGCATCATGAAAACCACCTATACAGTAGTAGGAAGAATGGTTATTTTCTGATAAAGTCACTGTACTATTTTTAAACCTGCAGCTCTCAGTCTAGCATGATTTTGCCTTCCGCTTCCAATATCCAACCAGAGGACTTTTCATAATGTTAGGAGATATTTTTAGATGTCACAGGCTGGGGATAAAGGTGCTTAAATGGTTCTACCGCAAAGGAGTCAGAGATGCTGCAAACACTCCACAGTGCACATCAAAGAACCAACCAGCTCACAACGTTAACTGTGCCAACGTTCAGAAACCCTGATCTAAACCATCACACAAAGCCCAAAGTGGTTTTTCTTCCCAAAACTAAAATAGTACAAAAACAAGCCTAAACTAGCTATATGGTACTTGTACAGTTATTTCAGCTTTTTTATATTAAATATTTTCAGGGTGAGGAAGAATTTCAGAGCATTTGTTTAAACACATACACACTATTGTAGAGACACGTGGCCCAGTCAACTAGGAAAACAACACAGCAACGGAAACAGTTCAGTATCAGTTCAGTCACTCAGTCGTGTCCGACTCTTTGCAACCCCATGGACTGCAGTACGCCAGGCCTCCCTGTCCATCACCAACTCCCAGAGCCTACTCAAACTCATGTCCATTGAGTCAGTGATTCCATCCAGCCATCTCACCCTCTGTCGTCCCCTTCTCCTCCTGCCTTCAAGCTTTCCCAGCATCAGGGTCTTTTCCAATGAGTCAGTTCTTCGCATCAAGTGGCCAAAGTATTGGAGTTTCAGCTTCAGCATCAGTCCTTCCAATGAATATTCAGGACTGATCTCCTTTAGGATGGACTGGTTGGATCTCCTTTCTGTCCAAGGGACTCTCAAGAGTCTTCTCCAACACCACAGTTCAAAAGCATCAATTCTTTAGCACTCAACTTTCTTTATAGTCCAACACACATCCATACATGACTACCGGAAAAACCATAGCTTTGACTAGACAGACCTTTGTTGGCCAAGCAATGTCTCTGCTTTTTAATATGCTGTCTAGGTTGAAGCACATAAATAAATTGAATCCACAATTAAGTAATAAAACTCATTTTTCTTATTAGTTGTGACCTTTTTTGGAAGCCACATTATCTTAAGGGAGAGAGAATGCCACATATTTTCATCATTGTGTTATTAAAATAGCTGTTAAAAATCATCAGGACCATAAACAAATAAAGCACTGGCCACCTAATGAATCTTAGCTCCACCCAGTCTCATCCTTCCAGTTTTAATCCTCTCTTCTTTCACATTAACATTAGCTTACGGATCTTATCATTACCAACAACTTACCCCCAGCATCCAAGGGCCTCACTACATGGCCCCAACCTACCTTTCCAGTCTTCTCCCCTCATTCCTGAACTAGGTCTCTGGGGTTACCTGATCATAATGAACTTGAATGCTTCTTTAAATAGGTTCAAGTTCTTCAACCAAGGCTATCTGGCTCCTGCCTTCATCATCCCACTGAAATGTCACTCTCTTCAGCTGCAGCTGCCTACATGTGCCCAATCCAAGTGGACACTCAGCCCCTATCTTAGAAGACTTCTCCGTAGCAAGTCGACCACATTTTCCTTTGTCCATCACTCCCCAGTTCAGTTCAGTTCAGTTCAGTTGCTCAGTCGTGTCCGACTCTTTGCGACCCCATGAATCGCAGCACGCCAGGCCTCCCTGTCCATCACCAACTCCCGGAGTTCACTCAGACTCACGTCCATGGAGTCCGTGATGCCATCCAGCCATCTCATCCTCTGTCGTCCCCTTCTCCTCCTGCCCCCAATCCCTCCATCACTCCCCACCACCCGACTTTTCCAGATGTTCTCATACAATTGCCTTTCCATTCCCTCTACTCTTGCCTCAGCTTAAGCTGCTGGGTGTTCCTCATCTGGACTATTACAACAGGCTCACTGACTGCTTATGGCTGGGATGGGATCCTTTTCCAGGCAGCCTCCTACACAACTACCAGTGCGTGCTCTTTCAAATCCAGGTCTTATTATCTCATTCACACACTTGAACTCTTATCAGTGACTGATGATTTAGCCTGGCTGAAGTACACACTGGTACTTATCTCCAATCTCTCTTCTCTCGACCAACTGGATCAGAGTCTCTGGAAGTAGGAAGCAGAAGAAGAATCAAATGTGTGGCCAGGATTGAAAATCACTGACTTTTACTAAAAAATTCAAACTTAGCATATGCAACTCTCAGATCTGGCCTTGACTCACTTCTTTGTTCTCTTATCTGCTGCTCCGAAACTCCCCACACTTCTCCCAAAAATCACCAAATAATCTTACCCTATGATTTTGCAAATGCTGGCCCCTTCTTTAAAAACCCAGACCTCATCCATTTCCCTCCATTTCCATTATCCTCACAAGGACACAGAAGTCACCCAGGCTCTCCTTCCTTGTGTGGCTAACTTCTCTTTCCAGACTTAGCTCAAGGTCACAGCCTCTGAGAGGCCTTCCTAGAAACTTCCCCACTCAGGTTAAGTTCCAGTGCTCCTTCTCGAGGAAGACTTGGCCTTTCAAACATCTATTTCAAGGTACTTAGAGTACTGCATTTAGCAGGCACTTAATCATGTCTCATTTCACCAATAATATACAGTAAACATCAATATACAAGCTATTCCTGCAAACCGCGAGGAAAAAGAAATGGAGAAAGGATGACATTCCTTGGATGTCCTGTTTTCTCCTTTGGCAGGTAGTCCACTTCAAGTCACTATTCCACCTCCAGAAACAACAAAGTTTTCCTGGAGCAACTCAGATGCCAAAGTCTGTTTCTTCTAATACCAACCCCCATCCGCTTTCTCCCATGGCTCAGGTCAGCTAGAGCCAAATGCAGTGGAGAAAAGTCATTGAGCAGCTCAGCACTTACACACCCTTAGAAATGAGAAGCATATCAACACATCTCAGCCCCCTTCTCCCATACTGGCACACCTCACTTTCAGGAGGCCCCCTTTTCTTTCCAAAACCCACTTTGGTCCTCCAAGTTACAGTGTTTTTTCTTTCCTTTTTTTTTTTTGGAGGTAGGGAGCAGCATGCAAACTGCCATATTTATTTAAAAGAAACCAACCATGGGGTCTTTGAAATCAGTTCATGCCCACCTGGTACAGGGAAGCAGAGCAGGTAGGTCTGCCATTCTTTGCTGTTTCCAGGTCATCTGATCTGGTAGCCCCCGCTCCCTGGTCTTGGTCAATAATCCCCAAATTACTTCAGCCCAATACAATTTATTTAATGAACCATTTTTCGGACACTGCTCTCCAGGAACATATGGAAGTATAATCAAAAGGGATAAACATAAAACCTGACTAGCCATTCTAGGGCTTAAATCTTGTCCTTAGGAGTTCATTTAAAACAGGCTTTTATTATTCTTCAAGGCTGTACCTACAATGAATCCTGCAGGCAATTTTGCTTATTTTTAGCTAATGGGAATTTTATAGTCAAACCATTTCCTCAATCCCAAGAGAAAGACTCAGACCCATGAACTGAGTTCTTGAAGAGTGGTGCATGCCCCCTGTCAGAACAGTATTTTCCATAGCTTTTTTGTTTTGTTTTCCAATTATGAATTAAAAACATGATTGAAATAAAATAATTAACAATAGAGAAAGAAATGGTGGAAAGCTATGTAACTTAATTTTTGATGATTTCTGAATAAAACCCTAAATACACAGAAATATCAGGTGCATACAGATGACTTGTAAACTCAACTCACTTCACCAGTATAAAGGAAAGCAAAATCTCCATGTGATATGCTTGGATTTCTAATCTATGTGCTTACTGAAGACTGTGAAGTGATAACACTGTGGTTTACAGAACCTGTCTCATGACTTTATAACACTGTAATACATACAGTATCTGGCACTGATGCTAAGGTAACAGAACAGAGTCTATGAGTCACAAACAAATCAGGCTCCTATTTGATAAAACACAATTTCAAACTTTTAATATAACTGATACAATATGCAAGGCATTAAGGACAAAAATGCCTGCAACAACTATTTAATATGAGCCATATTACCCATCATTCCTGCATCTGACCTGGTCTTATCATTGTTGTTATTGTGAGAATTGACTGGTTGGATCTCCTTGCAGTCAAAGGGACTCTCAAGAGTCTTCTCCAGAACCACAGTTTGAAAGCAAGAATTCTTCGGCACTCAGCTTTCTTTATGGTCCAACTCTCACATCCATACATAACTACTAGAAAAACCATAGCTTTGACTAGACAGACTCTTGTTGGTAAAGAGATGCCTCTACTTTTTAATATATTGTCTATTATAGCTTTCCTTTCAGGGAACAAACACTTCTAAATATGGGAGTGCTCCTACCTCTAGTCTGAATCAGTATTGCAGCAGCCATGCTACCCACCATATCCCACTGTCAAATAGCCAATATCCATTGTTTCTCACAAGGCAAAAAGCAAAGAACTATTTTGAGCTCATACTGAGCAAAAATGAAAACAGAAGAAAAACCTGCAGAGACTGTCCTGTGAAGTCATAAGTGTGGTTTTCTAATGCAGGAAAATGTCACTAGAAGCCATTTCCAAAGATGAATTCCAAAAATATTTTCAGAAATATTACATAAACAACCCTCCAACAAGAGAAAAGGAAAGAGAAAATTTAAGTTGTTGCATAATTATTATAGGTTAGGCACCATACTCAGAATTTTCATATACAATTTAATTTTATTCTTATTAAAAGCACTTTAGGGCAGATAATATTTTACCCCTAGTTTTTAAAATGAAGATCTAATATTCAGAAAAGCTAAATTACTTTGTCCAGGTCACACAGCCACTCTTTATTTTAGTCCGAAGTCCACGTTCCATTCATTCACTGGGTCCTGCCAGATGCATGGAAGAAACTCAGAAAGTAGTAGCTCCCAGAGTAGAAATAACATCCCTGGAGAGGATGACATGCTGCCTTTCACGTGCTCATTTACATGATCCTTTAACATCATGTTCCAGTGATGTCTGAAAACCAGTATTATAGAGTAAAATTGGAAGAAGCAAGACCCTCTTCTGTGGATTTATGTTTACTCTGTTCTAAATGCCTTTACCTCTGGCTATGAACCATGCTGTGTCTCAGGCCTTTTGACATGATGAAGCCACAAATAACAAGGGATCAAAAGATCAAACCCCCTTCATGGATCACAGTCTTGTTGTGGCAAAGGGGCTGTGTAACTCAATGAAGCCAGAGCCACCCAAGACAGATGGGTCACAGCAAAGAGTTCTGACAAAACAAGGTCCTCTGAAGGAGGAAACGGCAAAACACTCTGGTTTTCTTGCCAGGAGAACCTCATGAACGGTATGAAAAGACAAAAAGCTATGGCACCAGAAGATGAGTCCCCAGGTCAGAAGGTGTCTGATATGCTACTGGGAAAGAGCAGAGGGCAATTATTAATAGCTCCAGAAAGAAAAGTGGCTGGACCAAAGTGGAAATGATGCTCAGTTGTGATTATGGCTGGTGGTGAAAGTAAAGTCCAATGATGAGATGGTTAGATAGCACCACCAACTCAATAGATATGAATTTGTGTAAACCCCAGGAGATAGTGAAGGACAGGAAAGCCTGGCATGCTGAAGTACATGGGGGGTGCAAAGAATCAGACATAACTTAGTGACTGAACAACAAAAATCAAACATCTCAGGTCCGAGTCATGCATTTCCCAAAACAGGAACATAGTTCATGATTTGGAGTACACAGGAGCAGTGTAAGAAAATAAAATTTATTTGAATACAACAAAATAACCAACAGTCTCATAACAAAAGCTATGGCAGCCACAGGGAGAAGTCATCCTCAGTTTCCTGAACATAATTTCAAAGACATCATTAAAAATCTCTTTGATGAGCATAAAGAGTGACACACATTTGAAATGTCATTTGTGGGACCAATGTATTACCCTGCATCAGTTTTATACTTTGAGTTACATATTGCACAGATGCAACCTTCATGGTTGATTAGATAGGATGTTTAGGGCTCACTGCAAAAATACTATTAGGAATATCTTACCATCTCCCTTTTTCTCATTTACATTTTGAAATAATTATAGATACACAGGAAGGTACAAAAAAATCTACAGGAAGGTTACACCCACCCTTCACCCAGTCTCTCCTAGTTAACATCTTGGGTCACAATAGTACAGCATCAGGATCAAGAACCACATTGGTTGACCTTGATGTGGTCCACTGAGCTTTTTCAGATTTTACCGATTTTACATGCACTCATTTGTGTGTGTGTGTGCGTGTAGTTCTATTCAGTTGAATCACACATGTAAATTTGTGTAACCAATCAACATACAGAACTGCACTATCACTACAAGGCCTTCTCAAGCTATTCATTTATAACTACACTCCCTCCACTTACAGCCTCCATCCCTAAGCCCTAACAACCATGAATCAGCTCTCCATCTCTGTAATTATGTTATTCAAGAATGTTATATTTTAAAAAAGAATGTTGCGTAAATCACTCTGTAGCCTTTTTATATGGGTTTTTTTTTCTCTGAGAATAATTCCTTTGAGATCAATCCATATAGCTTCATGGATCAATGTTTTGTTCCTTTTTATTGCTGAGTAGTATTCTGTGGTATGGATGTACCAGTTTGTTTAACCACTCCCCCACTGATGGTAGCTTCCAGTTTTTTTTTTGCCTATTACAATTAAAGCTGCTGTGAACATTTGAGTACAGGATTTTGGGTGAAAGCAGGTTTTCACTTTAAGGTATACATAGCTCAGAGTGCAATTGCTGGGTTATATGGTAAGTGTATATTTAGTTCTATAAGAGACTGCCATACTGATTTCCAGAGTGGCTGAAACATTTAGCATATTCACCAACAATATATAAGAGATTTTCCATTTCTTTTCCAACATTTGGGGTTATCATGCTATACATTGTTTCTGCTGCTTAGTCGCTTCAGTCATGTCTGACCCTGTGTGACCCTGTGGACTGTAGCCTGACAGGCTTCTCTGTCCATGGAATTCTCCAGGCAAAAGTACTGGAGTGGGTTGCCATGCCCTACTCCAGGGGATCTTCCCAGCCCAGGGATCGAAGCTAGGTCTCCAGAATTGCAGGCAGATTTTTTACCACTGAGCCATCAGGGAAGCCCATGCTATACATTATATGAATATATATTTGCCATTTTGCTAAGTGAGAAATGATATCTCACAGTGATTACATTATATCTCACCCTCCTCCACCTAAACCTGGCATACACAAACTCATAATTTAACCAGGGGAACAGTCATTCCAGTGACTTTCAAAGTAGTTGACCATCATGTGAGGGCTGATTCAGAATATAGATACCCAGTGGAAACAACCCAAATGTCCACTGATGGATGAATGGATAAAAAAATATGGTGTATATATACAATGGAATATAATTCAGCCTTTAAAAGAATGAAATTATGATACATGTTATAACATAAATGAACCTTGAAGACATTGTGCTAAGTGAGATAAACCAGACTGATTCCACTTATACAGAGGTAACTAGAATAGGCAAATTCACTGACACAAAAACTAGAATAGAGGTTACCAGGGGCTGCAGGAAGAGGAGAATGAGGAGTTACTGCTTAATAAG
Source organism: Redunca redunca (assembly GCA_006410935.1). NCBI lineage: Eukaryota > Metazoa > Chordata > Mammalia > Artiodactyla > Bovidae > Redunca > Redunca redunca. Next base: position 551,011 of record SJYQ01000450.1, read on the forward strand.
TATACAGCTTCAGTTTGGGATGACGGAAAAAGTTCTGGAAAAATATTGCAGTGAAGATTGCATAACAATGCATTTAATGTTACTGAACTACACACTTTAAAATGGTAAATGTTATGCTTTGTGTATTTTACCACAATAAAAATTAATAAAAAAAAAAACACAGATGCCTGGGCCTTGCCCACTGAAAAGTGTTTCCCTTGGTCTGCAGTGGGACTGGAGCACCTGAGTATTTCACAAACAGCCCTGGCAATTCTAAGGCACATTCAGGTTCAGCACCCCTGCAGTTTACAGAAGATGAAACCAAGGCTTTGGAAAGAAGTCACTGAGTGAAAGTCGAGTAACTAGAAGTGGCAGAGGAGGGAATTGATTCCGGATCTAATTCCAAGTCTAGTCCCCTTTCACTTCATTCTTCAAATGACTGAGAATCTTTACAACTATCCAATCCACAGGTCCCAAGGCACACAAGCTCTGTCTAGATGCCTGAAAATATGACCCTGGCTTCTGCATTTAGCACTTCAATGTGGTCTTGCCTCTAGAGGTTTGAAGTTGTTACCTTGCATTCACAGTCTCATCAAGGTAGCCACACTGCAGTCACTCAAACCCCAAATATCAAAAATTCCAACTGTGTTTTTAAATCTGATCCCCTGCTGGCTCCACGTATGGCACAGAGAACGCCCACACATTCTCAGGGAAGCAGGGGGCTGCCTCATGTGCTAAACATCAGCTAGTTGATGCCCAAGCATGTTTTCAGATAAACAGATACACAGCCCTTTAACCACCAAGCTACTGGAAGCATAATTAGATGACTCTGGTGTAAATAAGCTCATCTCAGTAAAGGAGACACTCAAGTTCACAAACATTCCAAGGTACTTTGTTCACCTTTATTATCACATCAGCCCTAGTAAAATGTGAGCCTCTCTGGCAGATAGATTTCTAAGGCAAACAAACTTTAGTTCTCAAGGTGAGATACCTGTCAAAAAGAGAACCTAAAACATTTGATCCTAAAAACCAGTTGTGCCAACTTCTAAAGAGACTGAAAGAGACTATTCTCTGATCAAAGCCCAATAAGACTGCTTCTAATTGTTGCATGATGGTCATTTAAAAATAATAAATAGATGCATAGATTTATGTATCTTCATAGAGTGATGTATCACACATACAGACATACTTTCAATTTTGCAGCTGCCAAACTCAGGCGGCAAATAAAAGAGACCCTAAACAGATGTTGGTAGCTTCTATTTCAAATCACTGCTTCCATGCAGTTTTTAAAGATGCATTCCAACTTTCCACTTGGAATACCTACCTTTATTTTTATCTCCATGAAACAATTCTATTAGAAGCCTCAGAGGAGATAAGAATGTTTTGATTCTAAGACATTTCAAGATGATAGGCGTCATCATGATTTCATTCTTGTAAGCGAAATATCAGACCAGAGCAGGGAAAAATCATTTTAAAGGGCAGAGCACCTTACTCTCCATGAGCAAGTTAGATGCAGTCACAGAATAGTTTTCAGAGCCACTGTAGAAAACTCAAAGCCAATTTTAAAGTGTGTTTTATGTGATGTCAAAAGGAAGTATGTAATCCTATCAAAATGACAGCAACTAGGAAATCAGAAGTCATAATTGGTGAAAAATCCACTAAAAATTATATTAAGGTTATCACTAAGTCTGTAAGTACGAAATATACTACAGCTACCACCACATGAAATACACTTAGGTTATAGTGATTTTACGGACTTTTTAAAATCACTGGAATTCAGCAAAGAAACAGTAAGGCATCAGGAGTTTGGGGATGGTTTAGAGACATGCTGCCATTTTTTTCATTTCTATTATCCATTTTTACTCTCTCCCTAAAATTCTCACTCAACTCTTTTAAAGTCCTTCTGAATTTCAAAATGAATTTAAGATGTATATGGCTCAACAGTTCAGTTCAGTTCAGTTGAGTCACTCAGTCATGTCCGACTCTTTGCGACCCCATGAATCGCAGCACACCAGGCCTCCCTGTCCATCACCATCTCCCGGAGTTCACTCAGACTCACGTCCATGGAGTCCGTGATGCCATCCAGCCATCTCATCCTCTGTCGTCCCCTTCTCCTCCTGCCCCCAATCCCTTCCAGCATCAGAGTCTTTTCCAATGAGTCAACTCTTCGCATGAGGTAGCCAAAGTACTGAAGTTTCAGCTTCAGCATCATTCCTTCCAAAGAAATCCCAAGGTTGATCTCCTTCAGAAGGGACTGGTTGGATCTCCTTGCAGTCCAAGGGACTCTCAAGAGTCTTCTCCAACACCACAGTTCAAACACATCAATTCTTCGGCGCTCAGCTTTCTTCACAGTCCAACTCTCACATCCATACATGACCACAGGAAAAACCATAGCCTTGACTAGACGGACCTTAGTCGGCAAGGTAATGTCTCTGCTTTTGAATATACTATCTAGGTTGGTCATAACAGTAATATACTAAATACACAGTTGATTTCATGAGTCTTGCACTAAACAAGGAAGACTGGAATCTGGTTCCAGCTTTCCTTTCTCCTCTTTGCCTTTTTCCAACATACATTCATCTACCATGTGCCACGCACAGCGATCACCACTGAGAATACTACGGTCCCTCACAGAACCTCTACCTTAGTGGGAGTTACAGAAAAACAAAACACTAAATCACAGCTGTGCCTAGTGTTAATTCCACAGCAAGTAGCCACTGAGGCCAGGAAGTGATGTCTAAAGTGAGAGCTGAAGAAAGGGTAAGAGTCAACTAGATGACATCGGGTGGAGAAGCAGGCATGCAGAGTGAACAGTGTGTACAAAGCCCCATGACAAGAAGCATGCCCAGAACAGTGAGAGAAACAATGTCCAGCCACAGGAGTCCAGAACAAGAGGAGGCTAGAAAGACAAGTAGGAGCCGGACTTTACAGGGATGAAAGGGAATAGCCAAGGGTGAGCACTTCCCAGCATTTGCTGTTTGCAGGACCTGTAAGGTATATTCTAGCCCTAAGCACCATTTATGACAGATGTTTCTACCTGCCATGCATTCCAGAGCTGCTCTGAGTATGGTCGGTAGAGTCTAAAGTGACTCTCAAGACTTCCACTCCCTTATACATCCACCTTTTATAATCCCAAGAGTGGACAAGACTTGCGGATGTGATGGATGTCATTCCCATAATTAGGTTATGCAAAGACAAAGCAATTTTACAGGTGTAATTAAGATCCCTCATCAAGTTCACTTTGAGTCGTTAAAGAGGGAATTTTTCCTGAGTGTGCCTGACCTATTAAGTGAGCCCTTAAAGAGTCTATAGGTCAGAGAGACACTCTTCTGTTAACCTTGAAGAAGTAACCATTCTACAACCACATGGAATTGAATTCTAATAACATGAGCTTAGAAGATGACCTTGAGCTTCAGATAAAACTGTGGCCCTAGCTGATCTTGACTGCAGCTCTATGAGACCCACCTAAGCTATGTCCAGAATCCTAACACATGGAAATGATGAGATAATAAAGGACTGCTATTTTGGGCCACTAAGTTTGTCATAACTTACTATGCATCAGTAGAAAATATATCAACTGGACATTGGTAGCTGAAGGAAGATCTGTTAGGCTGGTGGCCATTGAAGAGGATTACCATGTTTTTTTATATGGGTGCCAGGTCCACATTTGATTGCAACACTTTGCATATGACAGGAAACCAGGACCACACTTTGTAACAATGAGAAACATTTTCAATTTGCCCACTTCAGAAAAGTAAATACTGATGCACCCCAAGTCAGCAGCAAGACTTGGAAATGCAGTTTTCTAACTGAAAGGCAATCACAAGCTTTTCACTTAAACTGCCTTCCAAAGCCCATGGAGTCTAAAACACAGAGGCTGTAAATGAAAGGACAGAAACAAGTGTGACAGAGAAAGCAGATCTCTGTTTTAAGTCTTCTTACTAGTTTTAACAAGAACAGGTTTTTGTAAAGTATGATTTTAATGTTAACAAGATCCTTTCATACAAATAGGGTCCTTTTTTTATTTAAATGCAAAAATAGCCCAGTTTATATTATGGGAAACCAATCTATGAAATATAACATTTTATACATATTTTTTCAGTTAGAGAAAAGGAGAGAGGAAAACAAACTCCTCAAGTTTTCCTTTTTTTTTTTTCTTGTCCTTAAAAACACATTAACAACCTCCACTCAAATTTTTGGGGCTAAGTAGGTGAAATTAGTTATACTGTTAAAAGTTAAAATAGTTATAGGTTATAACACACACACAAGCATCTCATAATCTAACAACTTCAAGAAACACATTAAGAATTCTAAGCTCAAAAAAATCATGGTAAAAATGACAGCAGTACTGGAATTGAGTAGCTCAGTGATGGGAATGTTTTTCAGAGCAATGTAATTTCTTAAAATGTTTAAAGTTATATGTCAGAGGCTCAGCATTAAAGAAGCTAAGAGTTAAGCTAGCAGAGACTGCTTTCTGTATGCAGAGACTGACCCTGGAAGGATTCCCACAAATCCGGGAAATGGTTATCTCCAGGAAAGGGTACAAGGTGGCCAGGGTCGAGACTAGGACAAAGCCTTACTTTTACCATAGAATGCTTTTGTGTATTTTGAATTTTATGAATGGATTATCTATTAAAAATATTTTATGAAACCAGGCATATGCACAAAAGAGTAAAGCTCAACTAAATTGTCTCAGTACACTGCAATACAATCATGGATACTGAAGAAGAAAAGAAAGTAAGTTAGGGGTTCCCCAAAACAATTCATAAGAAAAGCCACCACCTCCTAAGCCACATGTTTCCAATACCTCCACAAAGTTTCACTGCCCACATAATTCCTTTGAAATTGCTGGTCCACCCAGAGTGCAAAAGTCCAGGGAGGCAGAAAGGGTGTGACAGAGACAACACTGCTGCAAAGTTGATGCCAGCATCTCTCTGGTTCCTTCATCTCTGGAGCGCTCCTAATTCTCCAGGTCACTCCTCCTTCCTTCCCGTCTAATAGGCAGCATATGTGTTACCAGGAAGAAGAATGGAGTGTTTGGAATCTGAGTCCCGCTACTTCTGAGCAACTGTGCATCTTAAAAAAAAAATCTCTTCACCTCTTTAAGTATCTCTGTTTCCCCATCCGTTAAGTCAGAATAATAATAACCCCCACCTCAGAGGTGACTATAACAAAATCTATGATAACCTAAAGACTGGAGTTTGTCTATTTCAAAATACTGTCTGAATCACCATACAGTTTATATGACTGATGGAGTATTAACCTTAAGGCAGGTTATACCTTATTTGGGATATGAAACCTGGGGCAAATGGCATCCAGGTCAATCATATATAACAACCACCAGAGAATCTGGTCATGTCTAAAAGAAAGGAAAACAGAGGCTGGGGAAAGAGCTGCTCTTTTGTTTGGGCAGCAGGCAATACAGTTAGGACTGCCAAAGCAGTCTGGTTAAAAGCAAACAACCAGATGGACATGAGCATGGTTAACTCAGCCTTTCCATCTTAAAACATGTAAACAAGAGGACAATTTACTCTGTCAACACAGGGATTAATTATTTTTTAAGTTTTTTTTTCTTAAAGTTCATTCCTATATATGGTAATCAGCTGGCTCCCTCCAAAACAGCCACGTAGCAGTATTCTGAAAGGCATAGTCATCTTCCAGGTCATCCTCAAAGCAACAGGCAAAGTAACCCCTTCTGTGTGAACCTGCGCTATGTGAAAGGCAGTCTGTAATTAATAATGCTCAATCTTTTACCATTATTCATACTCTTTGTTACTTTGGTCAGCACTTGGTCTCTGTAAATAAGCCTAGAACCTAGGATGGGTGTCCAGTTTTGGAAATCAGTGTGCAAATATTTATATCGTGTCTCTTTCATTTTCTGAGACATCATAGGATCTTTTAAAATCCAATATAAAAATTAAACTGTTAAAAAACACAACCCATGGGATCATAATCATAGAAAAACAAGATGAAGCACAAAGAAATCAGAGAAATCAAAAGCAAAAGAAGACTGTGGAAAATAAATCCCACTTAACAAATGAAAAACTATGTTCTTCTATCTTTCATCAAAGTATTCTGGACCATTAATACCTTATGCTGTTATATGAAGAAAGAGGATGGGATTGAACCTATAAAGGTTTGAAACACACCTTATTCACTTATGATACACTAATAACAAACATATTCAAATAACAAGTACATTTTATTGTTCATTAAAGAACCCCAGATTAAAGAGTGGTTTGCAGTCCAAGTAAATACAGAAAAGCTGCCAAACCTGTCTGTTTGACTCTCAATGATCTCATTTGTTTTTAATCAAACAATATTGAGTTTTTTCAAATTAGATTCATCTTTTGCCCAGTTTTTAAGCTATTTGGATAAAAATGTATAACAATTATTAACATAAAATAATCTGAAAAACACACTGAAACATTTGCTTAAGAAGAATTCATTATAATTTACTTGCTTTTTCTGTTTTAAAGAATAATCTGGCTTCATAAAAGGTATATGACTAATTTGGTAAGCAGTGTCAACCTATAAATACCTGGCACGGGATCAGTAAATACTTGAATGAATGAATGAATGAATGGAATATATGAGCAATGCGACTAAAGCAAACAAGAACACAAATCCCTACACACACACACACACACACACACACACACACAAAACCTTCCTAAAAATCGTTTTGGAAATAATGAGTTTTCATATTTCTAGCTTCAGCAGATTTACTCTACTGCTTCCTTTTCAGTATCAACTTATTTTCTAAGGAAAATAAGCAGAAGTCAGGATAGGATTCTTCATGTGCTTGTCTGACTCCTCTACTTTCCTCCAAACAATTAACAAACAAAAACTTAAAAGCCCAGAAAATGGTATTTTAACAAGTTCCCTAGGTGATGAGTCAAAGGCATTGCCGAAGAAATATTCCATGACTTTGTGTGGATTATGACCTTCACCTGAGAGCTTTCCCACAACAACCCTCTTTGGATGTGACGAACCCCTTCTTGATCACAAAAATGAGTCACCCCTTCTGGAAAGCCTTCGCCAGTGCACTCCACTTGTCCTCTACTCTCTGGCATACCCTCCCTAGAGAACTTCACCCACCAGATGGTAATTCTTTGTCCCTCTGGTACAGCAAGCTCCTTGAGGGCATGGACACCCTCTGGTTGACCTCTGGGTCACTAACACCTTGGCAAATGAACTCAGGTTTCTGAGCCTTCAGTTTCCTCATCTATAAAATGAGAAAGATAGAAATGGCCTTGCTTTTGTGAGGACTAAGTGCTGAGCATAAACCAAGTAACCCAGTGTCCAGCAGTGTGGGTGCCTTTGGGACCACTACTATGAAGGTAACAGGTAGGATAAAGTTTTCAAAATCAGTCAACATCTCACCACCTACAGGGCTTCAACAATGCTATGTGGAAAGGCAAATGCCACAACTTTCTCAGAGTTCTTGGTAAATACAAAGAGGTTCCACTTTTTATCACACCAAAAGGTGAACGACATACAGATTTTGTTTTCCTGTAGGAACAAGGTCATAACTGAGCCTAGCCTCAAACAAAGAATAGCAATGACCCTTAAAAACCTATAGGGAAGGAGCATGGTCTTTATGAATATAATAAATTGAGGTGGTGGTAGTTTAGACGCTAAGTCATGTCCAACTCTTTGCAACCCCATGGACTGTAACCACCAGGGTCCTCTGTCCATGGGATTTTCCAGACAAGAATATGAAATGGGTTGCCATTTGCTTCTTCAGGGGATCTTCCTGACCCAGGGACTGAACCCAGGTCTCCTCCATTGCAGGCAGATTCTTTACCAAGCCATCAGGAAAGCCCATAATAAATATTGTTGTTGTTGTTGCTCAGTTGCTTAGTCATGTCTGACTCTTTGTGACCCCATGGACTACAACTCACCAGGCTTCCCTGTCCTTCACCAGCTCCCAGAGCTTGCTCAAACTCATGTCCATCGAGACGATGATGTCATACAACCATCTTGTCCTCTGTCGTCCCCTTCTCCTCCTGCCTTCAACCTTTCCCAGCATCAGAGTCTTTTCTAATAAGTCAACTCTTGGCATCAGGTGGCCAAAATATTGGAGCTTCACCATCAGTCCTTCCAATGAACACCCAGGATTGATTTCCTTTAAGACTGACTGGCTTGATCTCCTTGCAGCCCAAGGGACTCTCAAGAGTCTTCTCCAATACCACAGTTCAAAGGCTTCAATTCTTCGGCACTCAGCCTTCTTTATGGTTCAACTCTCACATCCATACATGATTACTGGAAAAACCATAGCTTTGACTAGATGGACCTTTGTTAGCAAAGTAATGCCTCTGCTTTTTAATATGTTGTCTAGGTTAGTCATAGCTTTTCTTCCAAGAAGCAAGTGTCTTTTAATTTCATGGCTGGAGTGACCATCTGCAGGGATTCTGGAGCCCAAGAAAATAAAGTCTGTCACTGCTTTCATTGTTTCCCTATCTATTTGCCATGAAGTGATGAGACTGGATGCCATGATCTTAGTTTTTTGAATGTTGAGTTTTATTTTATTTGTTTATTCTGTAATTATTTAAAAGAATGAAATCTGGCTCCACATAATGATAGATAAACTATGAACACTAATTGAAAATATTCCCAAATATACATCAGTACACATGTAGACATAAACATTAGCATAATTTAATGTGGGAATTTTAAATTTCCCCAATTGATGTTTACCCAAATTTCTTAACAGACTGTCCAAGAAAAAATGTGCTGATAATATGCCTTCTCTCCATGCTTTCCCCTATTAGAAGTATCAAAAAAACCCAAAAAGTAGTAACCCCAAAGTGTCTTCAAAGGCCTCAAATGTGAAGTATGTTTGACAACTCAAATGACAAAAATAATGATATTTCTCAAAGAAAAATCATTCTTAGAAACAAAAGGCACATCATATATGATAAATCCACAGCAAACATTATCCTCAATGGTGAAAAGTTGAAAGCATTTCCCTTAAAGTCAGGAACAAGACAAGGGTGCCCATTCTCACCACTACTATTCAACACAGTGTTGGAAGTTTTAGCCACAACAATCAGAGAAGAAAAAGACATAAAAGGAATCCAGTTTGGAAAAGAAGTAAAACTCTCACTGTTTGCAGATGACATGATCCTCCACATAGAAAACACTAAAGACTTCGCCAGAAAATTACTAGAGCTAATCAATGAATATAGTAAAGTTGCAGGATATAAAATTAACACACAAAAATCCCTTGCATCACTAACAATGAGAAAACAGTAAGAGAAATTAAGGAAACAATTCCATTCACCATTGTGATGAAAAGAATAAAATACTTAGGAATAAATCTACCTAAAGAAACAAAAGACCTATATATAGAAAACTATAAAACACTGATGAAAGAAATCAAAGATGACACAAATAGATGGAGAACTATACCATGTTCATGGATCAAAGAATCAGTATAGTGAAAATGAGTTTACTACCCAAAGCCATCTATAGATTCAATGCAATCCCTATCAAGCTACCAATGGTATTTTTCACAGAACTAGAACAAATAATTTCACAATTTGTATGGAAATACAAAAAGCCTCAAATAGCCAAAACAATTTGAGAAAGAAGAATGGAATTGGAGGAATCAACCTGCCTGACTTCACACTATACTACAAAGCTACAGTCATCAAGACAGTATGGTACTGGCACAAAGACAGAAAAATAGACCCATGGAACAAAATAGAAAGCCCAGAGATAAATCCATGCACCTATGGACACCTTATCTTTGACAAAGGAAGAAAGAATATACAATGGAGAAAAGACAATCTCTTTAACAAGTGGTGCTGGGAAAACTGGTCAACCACTTGTAAAAGAATGAAACTAGAACACCATACACAAAAAATAAACTCAAAATGGATTAAAGATCTAAACTTAAGACCAAAAGCTATAAAACTCCTAGAGGAGAACACAGGCAAAACACTCTCTGACATAAATCACAGTAGGATCCTCTATGACCCACCTCCTAGAGTAATGGAAATAAAAGAAAAAATAAACAAATGGGACCTAATTAAACTTAAAAGCTTTTGCACAATGAAGGAAACTATAAGCAAGGTGAAAGACAGCCTTCAGAATGGGAGAAAATAATAGCAAATGAAGCAACTGACAAACAACTAATCTCAAAAATATACAAGAAACTCCTACAGCTCAATTCCAGAAAAATAAATGACCCAATCAAAAAATGGGCCAAAGAACTAAACAGACATTTCTCCAAAGAAGACATCCAGATGGCTAACAAACACATGAAAAGGTGCTCAACATCATTCATTATCAGAGAAATGCAAATCAAAACCACAATGAGGTACCATCTCACACTGGTCAGAATGGCTGCCATCAAAAAGTCTACAAACAATAAATCCTGGAGAGGGTGTGGAGAAAAGGGAACCCTCTTACACTGTTGGTGGGAATGCAAACTAGTTCAGCCACTATGGAGAACAGTATGGAGATTCCTTTAAAAACTGGAAATAGAACTCCCATATGACCCAGCAATCCCACTGCTGGGCATACACACCGAGGAAATCAGAATTGAAAGAGACACATGTACCCCAATGTTCATCACAACACTGTTTACAATAGCCAGGACATGGAAGCAACCTAGATGTCCACTGGCAGACAAATGGATAAGAAACCTGTGGTACATATACACAATGGAATATTACTCAGCTATTAAAAAGAATGCATTTGAATCAGTTCTAATGAGGTGGATGAAACTGGAGCCTATTATACAGAGTGAAGTAACTTAGAAAGAAAAACACCAGTATAGTATATTAATGCATATATATGAAATTTAGAAAGATGGTAACGATGATGCTATATGAGAGACAGCAAAAGAGACAAAGATGTAAAGAACAGACTTTTAGACTTCTCTGTGGGAGAAGGCAACGGTGGGATGATTTGAGAGAACAGCATTGAATCATGTATATTATCATATGTAAAATAGATCACCAGTCCAGGTTTGATGCATAAGACAGGGTGCTCAGGGCAGTGCACTGGGATGACCCTGAGGGATGGGATGGGGAGGGAGGTGGAACGGGGGTTCAGGATGGGGAACACATGTACACCCATGGCTGATTCATGTCAATGTATGGCAAAAACCACTACAATCTTGTAAAGTAATTAGCCTCCAATTAAAATAAATATTAAAAAAAAAACTAAAAAAAAGAAATAAGAGGTATGTAAAATAGCCCCCCCCCTCTTCATCTAGCCTATATTCTAAATTCAGTTGATCCTATAATTGCAGTTCATCAGCCTGGGTTAAGATTTTGCAAAAATAGCATCATTCAAGTCTTGATTTATTGACAACTGTCAGTGCTTTCTACATTTTGTTGAAAAAACATAAAAGTAATGTCTGGCCCTCAGCTAGGTTCTTTAAAAGGAGCTTGATACCATTTCTCACAAAACCACAGAAAGGGAGAGAAAAATTCCCATTATACTATGGGAGAAATCCAGAACAGGAAAAACTTGGGACAGGACTGTACATGTAGCAGTCTCAAGTAAATAACTGGTTACATGGGCAGTGTAAGGGCAATGTGGCTATATGAGCAAGATTTTAAAGCAAAAACAGCTATAAAGATATTTTTACAAAGCAAACAGCAAAAGAATAAGTACTATTTAATTTCATTTATGCTCAAAATCCTCCAAGCTAGGCTCCAACAATATGTGAACCAAGAACTTCCAGATGTACAAGCTGGATTTAGAAAAGGCAGAGGAAGAACCAGAGATGAAATTGCCAACATCTGTTGGATTATAGAAAAGGCAAGAGAATGCCAGAAAAACATTTACCTCTGCTTCATTGACTATGCTAAAGCCTTTGTGTGGATTGCAACAAACTGTAGAAAATTCTTAAAGAGATGAGCATACAAGACCCACCTTACCTGCCTCCTGAGAAATCTGTATGCAGGTCAAGAAGCAACAGTTAAAATTGTATATAAACAATGGATTGGTTGGGAAAGGAGTACATCAGCTGTATATTGTCACCCTGTATATTTAACTTATATCCAAATTACATAATGTGAAATCCAGGGCTGGATGAAGCACAAACTGGAATCAAGATTGCTGGGAGAAATATCAATAACCTCAGATATGCAGATGACACCATCCTTATGGCAGAAAGCGAAGAGGAACTAAAGAGCCTCTTGATGAAGGTGAAAGAGGAGAGTAAAAACCTGACTTAAAATTCAACATTCAAAAAATGAAGATCATGGCATCTGGTCTCATCACTTCATGACAAATAGATGGGGAAACAATGGAAACAGTTTATTTTCTTCAAAATCACTGTGGCTCCAAAATCACTGTGGATGTTGACTGCAACCATGAAATTAAAAGACTCTTGTTCCTTAGAAGAAAAGCTATGACAAAGCTAGACAGCATATTAAAAAGCAGAGGCACTACTTTGCCAACAAAGGTCTGTATAGTCAAAGCTATGGTCTTTTCCAGTAGTCATGTATGGATGTGAGAGTCAGACCACAAAGAAAGCTGAACACCGAAGAATTGATGCTTTTGAACTGTGGTGTTGGAGAAGACTCTTGAGAGTCCCTTGGACAGCAAGGAAATCAAACCAGTCAATCCTAAAGGAAAACAATTCTGAATATTCATTGGAAGGACTGATGCTGAATCTGAATCTCCAATACCTTGGCCATCTGATCCAAAAGAACTGACTCACTGGAAAAGCTTTGATGCTGGGAAAGACTGAAGGCAGAAGGGGACAACAGAAGATGGGATGATTGGATGGCATCACTGACTCAATGGACATGAGTTTGAGCAGATTCCGGGAGATGATGGACAGGGAAGCCTGGCGTACTGCAGTCCATGGGGTCACAAAGGGTCGGACACAACTGAGTGACTGAACAACAACATATAAAATAAAACCACACATACAAGATTACATATATGTATAAATGTTTGTATATGTAATAAACTGGAAAAGGTCTGGGAAAGACAATAAATTGATAACAATTGTTATTTCTTAGAAGATTCAGTTTTATAGAAAATACTTTATTCCCTCCCCCCAGATGTTAAGTGGGAGAAGAAAATAAAGCAGAAATAATACAATTCTATGGTGAGATGCCAGCTGTGTGTGTGCTCAGTCTCTTCCATTGTTTCCAACTCTCTGTGACCCCATGGACTATAGCCCATCGGTCTCCTCTGTCTGTGGGATTCTCCAGACAAGAATACTGGAGTGGGTTGCCATGCCCTCCTCCAAGGGATCTTCCCTGACCTAAGGATCGAGCCTGCATTTCCTATGTCTAATTGAAGACTCCACTGAAGGTGGATTCTTTACCCACTGAGCCACCAGGGATGCCCAAGATATCGACTAGGTAAACACCTTTACATGGGAAAAATACAGGAAAAATATATCAAATATAAACAATTATTTATTACTTCTGGGTGGTAAGATTATGGGTAATTTATTTTCTGTTTTTCCACAGTTTAGCCTACTTTTAAAAGCTTCTTCTATGAGCATATGTAACTATTCTAATCAGAAAAATATAAATAAACCAGTAGCTAAGAGCAAATACAACTGTGTTTCTTAAAACCCAGGAGACAAACATTATATTATGGAGTAGAAATTGAGAAAATACAGGAGGCATCTTTAAGATTCTCCTCTAGAGCCTGACAGGTCAGATTTACTCAGGAGCTTCTATCAGGAAGGTCCATCTTGAGGCAGGCTGAGGATTTTGACCTCCCCAGAAAGCCTTGACTTTACTGTCAGAATGAGAACTCAGGGGACTTCCCTGTGGCTAAGACTCTGCGCCCTGGGTTTAATCCCTGGTCAGAGACCTAGACCCCACATGCTGTAACTAAAAAATGATTCTTCATGCCACAACTAAGACCCGGCACAGCCAAATAAATTAATTAATTTTAAAAGATGGAGAACTCAGGACACTGAATCCAATGGTCTATTCTTGGGTCCAGTTCCATTTGAAGAGCCTTATCTTAAGAGAAAAATGAATACTCAGGAAAAGTATCCCTCTTCCTTGGAAGATCAGGATGATGGGAAGGAAGAATGATGATAAAGGAAACAGCAGGGCAAGAAAGAAAGGAGATTACATACTAGAGCAACCCAAGGTGCCCCCTGTCCCATGATAACAAGAGACAAACTGAAAGCCTTGGGCATGGTCCCTTCACACATTCTGCTTCCACCCCGTAGCATCCGATTCATCTCTCACTGCCGAGGCTGCCTTGCAAGATGAAGCTGGCAAATCAGCAGTTAAAAGATGGAGAATGAAATGGAAGAGGTTCTTTAAGGTGAATCAACAGTAAATCAGACACACATTAATTCATCAATGTATTCTTAATTGTAACTACTTTATCTGACCATCAGCTTGGGAGATTCCTAAGAAACTACTATTTCAAGTCTTGCATCCATAGCTCTCTGAAGTCATGTGAGTAAAACATCTGACTCCCAACTCGGTAGGAAAGAGGTGAGAAGTAAATGACTGATTACTCCTACTCCAAAAGGCTTCAGAAAACGCATTGTTATAGTCAAGTCCATCAGGTATTTATAGAGTACCCACTATATTTATACTGAGAAATGCTTACATGCCAGGCACTGTGCTAAACACTTTGTTTCTTACCATTAGCTACCTCTCCAACACAATTGCTATCTTCGTTTAACAGGTGAGGGAATGTGGTAGAGAGAGGCTCCATGTCTCAACTTGCTCAAGTGGAAACCTTGAGGTATTAGTTTCTCAGGCTGCTGTGACAAATTATCACAAGCTTGGGAGCTTAAGACAACAGAAATGTATTCTCTCACAGTTTTGGAGACTAGAAGTTCCAAATGAAGCTGTTGGCAGGACCATGCTCCATCTGAAGATTCTGGGGAGGAACCCCCCTGGGCTTTTCCCAGCTCTTGGTAACCAGAGACATTCCTTGACTTGTGGCAACACAACTCCAACTTCTGCCTCATGTGTTTATTTATAGCCTTAAACATTATAGTTTACTCTTATAATTATAGTCACTCACAAACAACTGGGCATTAATTCTTGACATGTGGACTTCATATAACAGTGTGTGTTGAAAAGTTCAAACTCTTAATTGAGTATAGAGACTTGGGGGTTGTCACTAGAAATGGTGCTTTAGTTTACCTGGTTTCTAAAGAACTGCTTTTGAGAGCTCTACAGAAGGGGCCCCTCTCTTGCTGCTCCAAAATTGCATTCTCTTCTGTGAGGGTAGAAATCACCGGATCAAGATCTCTTTCAGAGGTCCCCACCCAGGCTGCATATTACATCCCCCAGGAGCTTTTCAAAAAGACAGATGCTAAGCTTCTCTTCCCAGAGCAAGTGAATAATGTGAATCTCAGCAACGCAGCCCAGGCATTCATACCTGCTTCTCTCATTACACGGCCACCTCCTCTGTGTGTCTCTGTCTCCTCTTCATATAAAGACACCAGGCATAATATATTTGGAGCCACCCCTAATCTGGCATGACCTTAACTAATTATATCTCCAAAGATCCTATTTCCAATTAAGGTCATATTCTGGGGTTCCTAGTGGATGTGAACTTTTGGGGAACACTCTGCAACCCAGGATGCATCTTTGGAGTGAGAAATCTCTTTGCAACCCAGGACTGTTGGATCTGGACTTGGCAGTACGACTCCAGAGCCACATCCTGAAGCACTCTGCTCATTTTGACATCTGCAGGACTATACATACACTAGGCATCATCAGAGCAGGACCTGGCTCCTGTCCTGAGGAGCTGACAACCTCCTAAACACAAACGAGACAATGAAGGAGAAAATTCACATCACTGAAATGTCTGTGTGGCCTTCTGATGCCATGGAAACTTAGCTATGATGTGATGGATGAGGGCTGGGGAACCTTGAACACAGGCAGCATCTGGGCAGGTTGGGAAGAAAGACCTGAATGAAGGCAGAAGCAAGGCTAGAAGAACAGGTTCTAGAGAGATGGGCATGCTGGAGAGTCACGGGAGATGGGGCGGAGGGTGGAGGGTGGTGGCATAAGAATATTTTAAGGATGTTTCAAAGACAAAGGGAAGAACTTCAGTTTCGTTCAGAAGAAAAAACTTTCATAGGGACCAAAATGATATAAATTGGTCTTAAAGATGCCTCTGGCAGAGGTGGGCAGGGCAAGCTAGAGCCTGGAAAAACTGAGTGCTGAAACTTCTTGACAAAACAGGCTTGTGTGTGTGTACCAACATGCAGGGGCATTGTGTTTACATCTCTTCTAGGACAGTTTAACAACTTGCCTCAGAAAATAAGCCAATGATGCAGATACTCTCTATGCTTTCACCCCCACTAGGAGATTCCTCCTTACCACCAGCCCCTCAACACTCACTCGCTTCCCTCCTGACACCCCCTTGCATCCCAGCCAAAAGCTGAATGAACAGAAAGGTGAGAGAAAGGGAAATAAAAACGCCTGCAGGAACAGCCAAAAAAAGGCAGCCAAGACATAAATCACCTTTGCACCGCTCGCAACAGGCTCCCCTCTGCTTGATGGCCAAGGCACAGTCTCTGGACAACACTGGGCACTTCTCTCTCTTACAGGTCACTTCCTTGTTCTAGGCAAAAAAAAAAAAAAAAAGACAAGACACATTTGAAATCAGCTTCAAACAGAATCCCCAGAATCCTAGCACACAGTTGAGCCTTTCCCAGCTTCCCTCTTCCTATCTTGCCTTCATCTTCATGAGACAACTCTGTGATAACCAACGAGATTTTGCTCTTTCTGGAGTGGGTATATCCATCCAGGAACAGATTGAGGTTAGAGGCAGATAAACAAGATGGAAAGTCCCTTCTTGACCAGCCAATTTAACATAGATAACCAAACTCTAAGAGAGAGAAGCTTTCTTTTGCTCTACCGTTTCCTTCTGGTACACACTATAGAAATGAAAATATTTGTGCAAATCATATTTTGCCCATTGGGCTACCTGGGCCAGGACTGCATTGTGAGAACAAAAATATTTGCACACGGCCGTCCAACTATCCTTAATAGTAGAGTGCATTAAAATGCAGCAATCTAAAGTTCCAACTCAAATAATGACAAAGTTGAGTATTGAATCGGCTCAGTAAGAGAAAAAATAATATTCCCCATGCCAAGCAGAGACACAGGCATCAGTGTTTTATAGCTGTGGGACAGCTGTACTATATTAGCACTTATGCTAATGAAAGTGTGGTGAGTATTTGCATCTTCGGTTTTATCCAGAAAGGTTAGCTGTTAAAATGACTTTGAGAAGATCCAAATATGATGCATTACCTGTTTGCAGAATAAGATGCACATGAACCAAAAATACTAATGTCACAACACTTCAACAAGACTGGGACTGGAAAAATGTCTACTAAATGCTAGGTGAATTCTTATTAAATTCCTGGGAGATAAATATTATCACTCTCTCATTCATGCACAGGAAAATTGCTGTTCCCAGTAGCTCTGACTTTTTGAAGGTCATATAACTTTGCAATGGTAGAGGTGGATTTCAAAATCAAGCTCACAAACGTACACAAGGCCCACCTCCTACCCTGAGTTAAGGCTGGAGTGACCACATTCATCACCTGATTTGGGGACAGACTAGAGAGGAGCAACTGACCAGCTCTCTTACCTCAAGGTGAACACTCCTGGAACATGTGCAGGAAACTCAGCCCTGACAAAGACCTTGGGAAGATTCACAAGTGTACCCAGTAGGTTTCAAAGTCAAGAGACTAAAGACGATCTCTCCCAGTTCTATTCTAGCACCAAGGAGAGATGTAAGGAGTGCCTGTAACTGTCTGAGTGTGTGTGTGTGCAAGAGAGAGAGGGGATGGGAGGGGATGGTATGTTGGGGGATGGGAATCCAAGTTCAGCCCTATACACGAAATTCCAGCTCTAAATCAGTGCTAAGATGAAACAAGTGTCTACTAAATGCACCTAGCATTTGGTAGACACTTGCTAGAGTCTCAATCTTGCTGAAGTGTTGGAACATAGTATTTTTGGTTCCACGTATCTTGTTCTACAAACAGGTAATGCATCATGTTTGGATCTTCTCAAAGTCATTTTAACGGCTAACCTTTCCAGATAAAACCAAAGATATAAATGCTCACCACACTTTCATTAGCATAAGTGCTAATATAGTGCTTCTCTCCAATCCCCTGGGACTTGCAGAGCCTTTCAAGGCACTCCCAGGGTCTAATTCTAAAATGAATCCAGACTGTCATCTCCTCCCTTTCTGAATGAGCACAACCCCTGAGAGTCTGAGAACTCCACACTCTCCAACTCACCCATCACCTCTCCCCTAGAGTGAGGTACATGGAGGCTGGGGATGGGTGGGCCCTTGCCATCCCAACAGCTCTATTTCTACACGGTCTTATTGTCTCAGTACCCTTATGGCTTTGCAAGGCCACTGACGCATGGGAATAATAAGCCCACCCCAACCAATGTTGCTCAAACATTCCCACTGGATGCCACACACAGAAAATGACCATTATTTCCAAGGCCAATTGTAAACACTCTGACGGGGTCATCCCAGGATCTGCCTGGCCACCGAAAGAGTGAGCATGTCTTCAGCCATTGTACCCATTCCTGCAAGGCTGGTAGGCAGACTTCTAGTTTTCTCATTTATTGGTTATTGGTGTCTGATCAGAAGGTGTGGTTGAGCTAAGTAATCCAGTCTCCTTTCCTTTCTCCATTTTTGGCATCTGTTATGTGATAAGTGTTCTCATAGAGAATCTCACCAACTCCTTAAAACACTATGAGGCAGTGATTCTCAGCCTGGGCTGCTAATCCGAATCTGTGCACAGTTCTTCAGAAAGCCTGGCACTGTCTCCCAGCCCCTGAAGCTCAGACCTGATTTCTCTCAGGACCAGGCTCCCCAGATAATTCCAGCGTGCAGCCCAAGCTGAGAACCACTGCCACGAGAAGAGGGCTCTTCCTGCTGCAATAACCAGGTGAGCTCAGGAGCTGTCTACAGTCCCAGAGTGAACCCAGATAACCTGGCTCCGAGCCAGGCAAAGCTCCTTCCCTCACCCTCTCTGTTTCATAATAAAGGTGGCATCATTACTCACTGCCAGTCTCAGCCCTGTGATTTATGTTCATACTTTCTTCTTAAATTACAAATGTAATACATAGTTATAGTCACCTTTCAAATTAAAGGAGTATATTTTTTTAAAAAATTATAGTGCCCTTTCAGTTCAGTTCAGTCGCTCAGTCGTGCCCGACTCTTTGCGACCCCGTGAATCGCAGCACACCAGGCCTCCCTGTCCATTACCAACTCTTGGAGTTCACTCAGACTCACGTCCATCGAGTCCGTGATGCCATCCAGCCATCTCATCCTCTGTCGTCCCCTTCTCCTCCTGCCCCTAATCCCTCCCAGCATCAGAGTCTTTTCCAATGAGTCAACTCTTCACATGAGGTGGCCAAAGTGCTGGAGTTACACCTTTAGCATCATTCCTTCCAAAGAAATCCCAGGGCTGATCTCCTTCAGAATGGACTGGTTGGATCTCCTTTCAGTCCAAGGGACTCTCAAGAGTCTTCTCCAACCCCACAGTTCAAAAGCATCAATTCTTCGGCTCTCTGCCTTCTTCACAGTCCAACTCTCACATCCATACATGACCACAGGAAAAACCATAGCCTTGACTAGATGGACCTTAGTTGGCAAAGTAATGTCTCTGCTTTTGAATATACTAATTTAACCACAACCAAAGTAATCGAGAACATCGATCTGGTATACACGCTGCTCAGCATGATGAATATTGACTTAGTTTCACAAAGAGCAGTTACACAAAACCATAGTTTTGATACCAGATGTCCCCACCCAGGGCATTACCTCAGAGCATCTGTTAAATCGGCTTTATGCATTCAGCAAACCTGGCTGCAGCCTTAAGGAAAAGTCACCCCAAGTGCATCTCCTCTTTGAAAGGAAAACTCCTTAGACACAAGGAATTAAAAATTCTAAGGGTAGTCAGAGTGGATGTGAAGTCAAAATTTGGGATCTAATGAACAGGAAGACACATACTCTTACATGTCAGAACTCTGCTAAATTAGAAACCCAGCAGGCAGTCAAAAACCATAGATCCAAGATCCATAACAAATAGCTTGTAATTACAGTTCAGCACAAAAGTTATTTCAACCAGATGGTTTGTAGATTCACATCTGGAATTTTTTTGTGTACACACA
>SJYQ01000450.1:572019-591571 GCA_006410935.1 Redunca redunca
TGGGACCCGTGGTGGACATTTTCCCCACAGCCATTCCCAAGGCAGGCAGCATTGGCCAAGGAACAGAAGGGACTTTGGGCTTCATTTGCCTCTCTCTTCTTGCCCCTTCTAAAGTCAGGACACTCATCTGGGGCCCTTCCTCCCCACGCCATGCCGCCCCTTTCACTCTGTTTCCGCATCCATCCGCACTGTCGTTCACTCAAGGAACATTCACTGGAGCCTTAGTAGGTGTGAAGCAGTGAGCTAGACCAGCGACCCAGGGATGAACATGGCAGGCGCCAGCCTTCAGGACTCAGTTCTGGTGGGTGATGCCAGTGACGCCAGTCACCAGGTGGCGGATCATAGGAGGACGTGGGGAGTGCTATGATGGAGGGTGCCCAGACGCTTAGAGGCCCCAGAAGGGGCTAAAACCCAGTCTTGGGGGTTCAGAGAAGGCTTCCTAGATGAAGTAAGAAAACTAAGGCCTGCAGGGTGGGTGTGATGAATCAAGCGAATGGATGGGGATGAAAGTTCTAAGCAGACAAAAATACCAAGGCCTAGCAGTGAAGGATCAAATGGAACATTCTAGCGTAAGTTTGAGTTTACTATGCCTAGAGGACTAAAAGATGAGAGGGCAAAGGTAAGCAGGAGGCTCGAATGGATGATGCAAAGTTTGGACTTTATCCTGACAGCAAAAATGAGTCATTGAAAAGTTCAGTGCTCACCATCAGAAGGATTCATCTAGAAATAGTGTGCAAAGTGCATGGGAGAGAACCAAGGGTGGGAACTAGGAGGCTGAAAGGAGGCTGGAGCAATACTCCAGGCGAGATTTAGTAGGGCCTGCACCTAGGCCGCAGGGGTTCGGTTAGAGGGCAGATTAAAAAGATTTCCACAACCTCCTTAAGGTTTCGGGACTTCCCCTGGGGTCACTCAGCCTTCATAAAATATTGCCTTTGAGATCCACCTGAGTTGTATGTATCTATGGTTTTTCCTTTTCTTATTTTTTAAATTATGGAAATATGATAACATATTTTTATATTTTATCATATAAAATAATATAACATCATTTTATAGGAAATATTATTTTATCTTATCTCCTCTTTTGCAGGAGACTTGGAAAATATAGAACAAAGTTACATATAGTTCCACTATATATTACAATTGTTTAAGTAGATAAATTAAGATTTTTAGTTGGAGTATCAAACTCTCAAAAATTAATAAGATGAATATGAAAAGTGAAAGCATTAGTTGCTCAGTTGTGTCAGACTCTTTGCAACTTCCTGTAGCCTGCCACCTTCTCTGTCCATGGAATTCTCCAGACAAGAATACTGGAGCGGGTTGCCATTTCCTTCTCCAGGGGATGGTCCCAATCCAGGAATTGAATCCAGGTCTCCTGCATTGCAGGCAGATTCTTTACCATCTGAGCCACCAGGGAAGCCCCTATATAATGAATATACAGAGAAGTAGAAGAATATGGTAGACCTGAATGGCTTTTACTTTTCATTGCAGAGTAATATTCCATTGCATGGGTGTACCACTGTTAGTTTGTACAATACATTCCCCTGTTGAAGGGTGTTTGTATTATTTCCAGTTTTTGCTAATTAATAAAGAAAGCGTTTCTGAACATTTGTATATGGAGAGTGGAGAGGGTAATTTGTTTTTGGCCACACCACATGGCTTGTGTTATCTCCATTCCCTGAGCAGGAATTGAACCCATGCCCGCTGCAGTGGATGCTAAGCTTCCTAACCACTGGATGACAAGCCAAGTCCCTGTGTACAGATTTTTGTGTGAATACAGATTTTAATTTCTCTAGGATTAATACACAGTAGTGTAATTGCTTTAATATATGTTTAATGTTATAAGAGACAGCCAGTTACGTTCTAGAGGTTGTACCGTTTTATCTCATCACTGGCAATGTGTGTGGGATCCAGTTGCTCCACCTTACCAGTACTTGGTTTTATCACAATTTTTTTTGCAAATTGGCCATTCTTGTCAGTATGTAGTGCTATTTCATGGTTTCCTTAAATTGCATTTGCCTAATGACTACTGATGGGGAAGGCAATGGCAACCCACTCCAGTACTCTTGCCTGGAAAATCCCATGGACGGAGGAGCCTGGTAGGCTGCAGTCCATGGGGTCGCTAAGAGTCAGACATGACTGAGCAACTTCACTTTCACTTTTCACTTTCATGCATTGGAGAGGGAAATGGCAACCCACTCCAGTGTTCTTGCCTGGAGAATCCCAAGGACGGGGGAGCCTGGTGGGCTGCCATCTACGGGGTCACACAGAGTCGGACACGACTGAAGCGACTTAGCAGCAGCAGCAGCAATGACTGCTGATGTTTAACAGCTTTTCATGTGCCAGTTTGCTATTCATGTATCTTCTTTGGTGAAGTGTCTGTTCAAGGAGCTGACTCATTTGTATGGTTTTTCAATACGCCAAACTGCCTGTCCCCACTTGTCCCCAGAGATGACATCTTTGTGGAAGTCCTTCATGCTGGCCTTCTCAGCACGTCCCAAACCAGAACTGCCATCCCCCTGGGCCTCCCCAGGGAAGAACTAACACTGGGAGGGTTTACTGTTGTTCCAAACACTGTCCTCAGTGCTTTATATGTTTTAAGTAACTTAATCCTCACAGTCATCCTGTGAGGTGAGTACTGTTTTTACCTCCAGTTTACACATGGGGAAGTGAGGCACAGACTCTTGCTTGACTCACCCAAGTCTGCAGAGCTACAAGTGGACAGTAGGGCCATCCAGACACCTGACGGCCACCCGAGATGTTTCCTCCTCCCCTCTCTACATCTGTTCGGTCACTAGGTCCTGAACATTTCACCTCCTGAATATTTTATCTCATGGTCTATCTTCCTGTCCTTATAATTACTGCTGTTTTTTAAACCATCTTTTCTCTTGCCTGGACCATTTATTTCCAACTTTCTGTTATAGAAATTTTCAACAATACAAAAAAGTAGAGAGAATAGAACAATGAATGTGTCTATTGCCCAGCTGTGTGTGTGAGTGTGTGTATGTGTGTGTGTGTGTATGTGTGTGCACGTGCGTGCACGAGTGTTCAGTTGTGTTAGACTCTTTGGGACCCCATGGTAGTCTGCCAGGCTCCTCTGCCTATGGAATTTTCCAGGCGAGAATATTGGAGTAGGTTGCCATTTCCTCCTCCAGAATCTTCCTGACCCAGGGATCAAACCCACATCTCCTGCATCTTCCGTATTGGCAGGTGGATTCTTTACCACTGAGCTGTCACGGAAGCCCAGATACAACCAACATGAACTCATGACCATTCACTTCTTCTATGCCTTCCACTCCCTGCTGCCACCCAACTGCATTATTTTGAAGCGAATCTCAGGCAGTATATTAATACATCTATAGATACTTCTGTATGCATCTCTAAAAGATAGCTTGAAAAAATCATCACAATTACATGATTAGCATTATGCCTTAGTAATATTTCTTTAAATCAACTATCTAGTCCAGGTTGCTGTAAGTTATCTATTGCTGTGTAACTAAAGTGTTTTAAAGCAACAATAAACATTTATTGTCACTCGGTTGCTGTGGGTCAGGAATTCAGGAGCAGCTTAGCTAGTTCTGGGTCTGTGTCTCCTGAAATTGCTATCACTTGAAAGTCTGACAGGTCCTGCAGGATCTGCTTTCCAGGTGGCTCATTCACACTGGCTGGCAAGTCAGAGCTGGCT
This sequence comes from Redunca redunca, assembly GCA_006410935.1. Taxonomy (NCBI): domain Eukaryota; kingdom Metazoa; phylum Chordata; class Mammalia; order Artiodactyla; family Bovidae; genus Redunca; species Redunca redunca. The sequence continues at coordinate 575,702 of SJYQ01000450.1, forward strand.
GTTGACTGGAGACTCAGGTCCTCTCCTGAGGGGGCCAGCCACCTGGCAGCTTGAACCGCCTCAGAACCCGTGCCTGGCTTCCCTCAGAGCTAGGGGACCAGGGAGCCAAGGCGGAAGCTGCAGTGCCTTTCATGACCAAGCTTCATAAATCGCACACACTTCTGTGGTGTTCCTCCCACCATCTGTGCCGGCCTGCTTCAGTGTATACAGGGTGTGAATGCCAGTCCAGGAATTTTTTAGGGGGAGGCAGGCATCCTGGAGAATGGTTACCACAGGTTGAAGCTGCCCCACGTGTCTCTCATTTACAATTGGTTTATTTGAAAGTGAAAGAAAGAAAGTGAAATCACTCAGTCGTGTCCAACTCTTTTCGACCCCATGGACTGCAGCCTACCAGGCTCCTCCATCCATGGGATTCTCCAGGCAAGAGTCCTGGAGTGGGTTGCCATTTCCTTCTCCAGGGGATCTTCCCGACGCAGGGATTGAACCCAGGTCTCCCACATTGCAGACAGGCTCTAATTCAGTTTTACATCACTGCATTTTCTTGATAGGGCTCAAATTTTTCTTTAACTGGAGGATGATGATAACATTGTGATGGCTTTTGTTATACATCAGTGTGAATCAGCCATAGGCGTACCTGTGACCCCTCCCACCACCTCTCTCCCCATCCCATCCCTGGCTCATAACTCTTAACCTCTAGGTTTCTTTCCCTCCTTTTTTTTTGTTCTTGCTTCTTCATCTTTTTGTTGTTTAAAGACACCAGGTTTTTTGTCCTTAGAGTTTTACTAGATTTTGCTGCCCATCTCCCCATGATGTCTTTTACTTAGTCCTCGGACACTTGTCTTTCCTATAAACTAGTATGTAGATCTAGAACCTAATATGCCTGAGATTCAACTTTTTTTTTTTAATTACACTTTATTGGTCTTGTTGCGTACTTTCATCAGGAGGCATGTCAGGTTGTCTCTTAATATGATGTTGGTAGCTATTGATTAGCATCACCCAGCTTCATTATTTCATCAGAGGTTTACAAAACAGTCATTCTAATCTTCTGGGGCTTCCCTGGTAGCTCAATCGGTAAAGAATGTGCCTGCAGTGTAGGAGACCTGGGTTCAGTCGTTTGGTGGGGAAGATCCCCTGGAGAAGGAAATGGCAACCCACTCCAGTATTCTTGTCCGGAAAATCCATGGACAAAGGAGCTTGGTGGGCAACAGTCCATGCGGTCGCAAGAGTTGGACACGACTTAGAGGCTAAACCACCAATCCTCTAATTTCTTCATCTATTAGCTGGAATACTTCTATAGAGAGAAACTTGAACTTATTTTTGATTACCCTTAAGTACAGTTTATACAGAAAAGAGAGGATAGAGGAGACTGGCGGGGCTAAAGTCCATGGGACTGCAGAGTCGGACATGACTAAGCAGTTAGCAGCAGCAGCTAGCATCCACCAAAAGCGACCAATATTTTAAAAATATCATCATGAACTTATGAGTTTAAAAAATTTGATTTCAACCCTTTGCTCTTATAATTCTTATTGATGCTCAAATTATCCCATCTTTGGTCAGAAGCCTCTTTAGCCCCTGAGTCCTTCTGAATGATAGTGCAGTAGTCATTTTTGATAGTTCCTTTGTTTTTGGCTTCCCTGGTGGCTCAGAGGGTAAAGCATCTGCCTGCAATGCAGTAGACCTGGGTTCGATCCCTGGCTCTGGAAGATCCCCTGGAGAAAGAAATGGCAACCCCCTCCAGGATTCTTGCCTGGACAATCCCATGGACAGAGGAGCCTGGTGGGCTACAGTCCACGGGGTCGCAAAGAGTCGGACACGACTGAGTGACTTCACTTTGCTTTCTGGCATAGCATTATGTTCCAGGTTGATTTTGTACATTTCCTGGGCTGACCTCTAAGCACCATCTTTCCAAGGAGCTCTGCTTCCTTTTACTGACACGTGAGAGACCACATCTGGGTGTTAGTATATTACCTTTCAACTAGCCCCTTCCCCATCCTACTCTGTAGCCACCTGAAATGTGAGGATACAAATCCAACCACTCCCTCCCTCAGAGCTCTTCAGTGCTCTCAGCTGCCTTCAGGACAAGGCCAGATCCTTAGCACCCAAAGGCAGACCCTAAGTTAGTTCCCTTCCTCCTCCTCACGTCCTCCTGGTCCTCTCAAAATTTATAACCCAGCCATTGCAGCTTCCAATGCACCCCGTGCTGAATCACACTCCTGTGCATTTTCTGATACGAATCTCAACCTGAAAAGGCCCATTCCCAGCACTGCCCATCCTAACCTCTGACTCCATCTTCAAGATCTCACCTTTGCTCACATATCATCTCCTACACACTTTCCCCTGAATCAGGGCACAGGGCTCTCTCTTGTCCCATGGCCCTGCATTTCCACACAGGAACTTCATGTGTGCGTGTGGCTTCCTGTGCTGCTCCACTGTGACTGAACTGCAGTAAGTGCCTTATCCATCTTTACCCCCAGCACGGAGCCTGTTACCTGGTGCCCAGTGGACGCCCCATCTGATTCCTTGCTTGGTCAGGAGACTGTCTCCTCTCCCAACAGACACCTTTCCACTTCTGACGTCCACCAAGACCTTCCCCACTCTAATTTAGCCCGCAGGCCTGTTAGGCCTGGAATGAGTAGCTCTGTCACCTCTTAAAAATTTAACTCATTGACTGGTGGGCAGGTTGGGAGACTAAAAGGGAGCTCACTGCCCTGCTCAGGGTGGGGGGAAATCTGTTCCCTGAAGCCCCTCCCATTTCCTGCTCCACCTCAGCTGGAGCCTCAGGCAGGAGTCAGACTAACGGGAAGCCGCTGAGCAGACGGCAAGCAAGCCAAAGTGGAGCAACTGGAATGCAAATTTTGGCTTTTAATGGCATACAGAAACACTATGAAGACAAGGATTTTTATATTTTCACTGATTTCTAGCACCAAGAACAGAGCCTGGCCCAGTGGGTGACCATGAATACTTGCATGAGTGGGTTGTGATGGTTTTTCCATTACATACTGTGCTGTGCTTAGTTGTGTCTTGACTCTGGAATGCCACGGACTGCGGTCTACCAGGATCCTGTCCATGGGGATTCTCCAGGCAAGAATACTGGAGTGGGTTGCCATGCCCTCCTCCAGGGGTGCTTCCCAACCCAGGGATTGAATCCAGGTCTCCCGCATTGCAGGCGGATTCTTCACCATCTGAGCCACCAGGGAAGCCCCCTTTCCATTATGCATCCTCAAACTTCAAAGCTTGGCTGTATACCGGAACCAGCTATACACACTGCTGCCATGAGCTCCCTGCAATAAAGGCCGGGAGGAAAAGGACCAGAAAAAAGCCTGGGCTGTGTATGGAACACAGAATATTCCCAACATCTGTGGCAAGCTGGGTCTACAAGAATGGGAGGCCTAAGTGGGGTCTCTTTGTTTCTATTGATACCTAGAGCAGAAACTTAATCCTGTCCCACTCCCAGCCCCAAGAACAGGAAGTCAACAGCACCTCAAACTCAGCTGTAGCACTGAATTCCACACACACCAGAAAAGGTTAAGGAATTTTATTTTTTACAAATTAAGACTATGTAGATTTCATATATTTCTGAATCAAAAACACCTTTGTCTTCACAGTATGAGTTAGAGAATGCAGCCTGAGCTGAAAACCAAGGAACTAGAAAAGAAAGTGATAACTACAGTGATTACTGTATTAAAAACCTGTTAGGCATTTTCTTTAAAAGTAGTTTTTTATATCTTGTCATTCTTGGCACTGTTTCTAAAGAAAACTCCTTTAATCCCAAGCAAAAAAGCACAAGAGGTGGAGTTCGGCTTCAGATGTTAACTCAGATTCTCAGGCCTAGCAGAGAATCGACAAATTTATGGAGAGTTGCTAGTGGGGGGTTGATAGGAAGGAAATCCCTTCTGGTAAATTGTCAAGTGACAGGCTGGGGACAGCAGCTCAATCAGAGAGCAGCATCCTCTGCAGAAGCAAGCCATTCTTCCGGGTGGCATGCCACTCCAGGAGCCACACGGCCTGCCAACACAACTGTCTCAAGGGGTACGGTGATGTGGTACGCTGCGAACCAGCAGCCACTGGGTCAAACTGTATATACTAGTTGTGAACAAGGAAAGCCAAAAATGGTGTCCTACGAGCAATGAGTTTCAATGGCTCCAGCCTCCTTAGGCTGAAGCTCTGTGGACAGCCAAAGCCACAACCATTCCCAAGGTTGCCTTCCCTTCTGGGCCAGCTGACTGTGGCAGCTCACGGGGAGCAGCTGGTGATCCCCATTAGTACTGCCCCCTACACTTGCAAACAGAAAGTTGCAGGAAATCAGAGGTTTGGTCGCCCAGCCCCTGCCTAAAGGCAGCTGCAGATTTCTAAAACCAGTGAACAGACCAAAACCTAAAAGTGCATCTGTAAAACGGACATTTATCAGCTGCCCCAAACCTCTGGCCTGATGCTACTTATTAGTGCTCAGGTGGGATAAGGCAAAAATGCACCTAAGGACTGTTCCGAATGCTGCCTCCTGAGTCATCACAGCCAGCTCCCCTGGTCTGAACAAAGATGCACTTAGTGGAGATTTTGCTCTCTCCTGCCTCAAGTGGGTCCTTATCTGGGTTTGTCTGGCAGGATTAGTTACAATCACCCTAGAGGCACACCATGCCCCTTCCTTATCCTTCCTCTCCTGGGATCCTTAATCATAGTCACCTAATAGAGGCCACTCAGTAATTAAGATAGTGATCAAAAAAAAAAAAAAAGACTGGGACAGTTTGGAAATTTTCCATATCTTGCCATACATAATCAGCCTTTCATAAAGACCGGACAAGAATTTCCCTTTGTACTAAAATCCTCCCACCCCCATGGAAGGAAAGCAGGCAGATTCCCTGAGGATCAGATAAGTGATTGGGAAGGGAACACACTCAAATCCACATTCCTTTCGTGATAGCAAGGCAGAAAGGTGTGTTTGCCAGACCAGCGGAGACTTGGGCAGCTCAGAGGAAGCTCAGCATCCAGCAGAAGAGGCTTTCCGTTTTCCTTGTAGGGGCTGACAGCTCAGATACAATGAGCCCAAGTAACAATGGGACCAGCAGTCTTTCCAGTGGAAAACACACTGCCTAGTCCCACAGGAACTGTAGAAACCAAACGCTGAGGAAGGAAGGGCCGAGGCGTCTTTACCAAACAGTCCTGGTCCACTTGGTGAAGCTTGGCCGGAGAGCGGACTCTTGGAGCTTGCCTCTGCCGCAGACCCTGCTCCTTATCATGGTGGGCTGGCTGCTCGAGCAGAAGAGGCTAGGGGTGGGGGCTGACAGAAAACGGGGGCGGGGAAAAACCCCAGGAATAAGAAGCCAAACTCCAAACTATATTCTGCTAATCAGTTTTTTGGATCAAAAAATTCAAAATAGAGAAAACCACAAAGTACAAAAGCTTTTCTGATGCTTTTCATTATCACAGAACACGCCACCTGTAATGTGTGCAAAGAGGAAATGAGGGGCGGAGGGAGAGGAAGTCAAATTGGGAAAAGCTGGATGGCTGCTTCACTTCTTCTTCTTCTTATCCTAAAAATGGAGGAAAATGACCCAATTAACTTCTGGTGTTGACAGTTAAGCTAAAACTCTTGAGTGAGCCAACAGCTGACTGCCTTTGATTAGGTACAGTAAGACAGAAAGAGAGAAGCTACTTTGGTGTAGGAGGAGCTAAAGCTTAACCGTCTTCCGGTGGCAGTCCCCCAAATTGCCAGACTTGACAAGAATAAAGGCTACGCACTTGCTCCCGCTTCTATCCGATGTGAAGCTAGGTGGACTACCTGACTACTCCTGGCTACTCACAACCGTGACAGCTCAGAGACCAACCACCAAAAGCTGCAGACTGGCAGTCTATCCTAAAAGAACTAAATGAGAGGCCAAGACCAACTTTCCATGAGGCCTGAGACGGAAACATAAATCCTGGGCATAAGCCAACATTCAAAATAATCCAGTCCAGCCAAACTCTTCACTGCACTGGGGTGGAAGCCCAGTGTACAATTACATGAAACAAAGGAGAGTTATCTGGACTGAAACTGGGAGCCCTGCTTCGTGCTCAGCCCATTCGTGGCACAGACAAGACGGGGGACCACAGATCCTATCCAGCCGCCAGCATCCACCACTGCTGCCTGTCACTTGCTCCATTCAAGTTCTGTAAAGGCAGGCTTGTGCTTTCAGTTGTTCCCCTACTACTGGAGTGGACAGTATTTGCCCCTCAGTAACCCTACAGAGAATACCTCACTTAGGAAAAAAAAAATTAGACCAACAAATGTATACAACTGGCCTATTTCTGAAATAAAGATAAAAAAACCTGTCTGTCAGTATTATCCAAATCCTCTAGGATATGTCTCTTTGAGTTAAAGCTATCTTTACAGCCTTTAAATTATTCATATATACTAACTGTTTATTGCCGCCACTGAAACTCTTTTCCTTCTGATACTAATCTTGGGGAGACATTTTCTTAAAAAAAAAAAAAAAAACAATTGTCTTTACTTGTTCCTTTTTATCCAACAGCTAAAGACTTCTAGTTTAACTCATATTCAGCGGCCTGCCTTACAAGTGCCCTGGACCCACACAGAGTGTGAGCAAGTTCTCAGGTTTGAAGGACACACAGATGCTGAGCTCAGGAGCCAGTCTTTCCTCTTTGGGCGGTGCTAACCTTCTCATTCATAGCCAGGATCATCATGAGCTTTCTGAAGAGAGTTACGAAATCTAAGAAGAGGTCAACGCAGTGCCTGAAAGAGAAGAACCAGGTTATAAACTGCACTTTCCACTTGTTTTCATCCACAAGCCCACAGAGGTACAGGACATAAAAACCTCACCCCAACCCCAAGAGTCAACCTCACCAGCTCCCTACCACCAACTAAGTAAAACTCTATTGTCTGAGACCCTCTTTAACGCCATAAAGCCATGGAGCACAGAAGAAAGAAAATTCAGACTGTAAAGGCTTAAGTCTGAACCCTGAACAACCTAGTTGAGACTATGACAGGATTACATTAAAAAAAAAATTATATACATATCTTTTTCTCATTGTTAATGGTTTAAAGACTACAACAGTATAAAGAGTAAAACGTGGAAGATTCCTCTCCCTCTCGTCTGCCTAGAGGTAACCACTATTCAAAGTAAGGATAATTAAATAACTATCAATAGTCCAACTTTTAAAAATCTGATGTCTTTCACGAACTGAGAAAGACAATGCTTTCTGATGCATAGTTCCAAAATCCTGGATATTCCATCATGTATACCCCTGTAGGTTGGCCGCCTAAGTCAGCCAGTGCCACCTGGTCCACTCTTATTCCTACCAATGTGCAAAGAGAGGGGAGTCAGACAAAAGATCATCCCAGAGACTCAGGAAAGAGCCGCTGAAGAGTAGCCTCCTCCTCCATACTTATTAAAGACCACTTTCACACTCACCAGATATAATCTTTATCTCCATTTTCAGCCTTTTCAATAATGAGTTGAGTATCAAAAAGGACAAAGCCACACATGACCACCAGCCCCATATACAGGTTTGCCTGGCAAAGGAAAAGTGAGACGTCACCACGCGGTAGACATTGTAGAGAAAAAGTTATACCTCTCTCTGGTCCTTGGTCACTTCAAAGTACATCAAACACTAACCCTACAGACATCAACATTCATGGAAATTGAAACCCACAGTGAAGACCATATTACCTTCCCAAGCACAATTCTGCACTAATTTTTTTTTTAGGTCACTGAAAGAGCTTTAATCATTTTAACAAGAAGCCACTGCTGGACTGGTTTTAGAAAAATGACTTCTGAGCAAACCATCATCCCCACTGTAATGCCCAACCCCTGTTCAGTCTGTACTTTGACCTGCAGCAGAAGGTTCCGCTCTGGAAGGGTGAGTGGGGAGGCTTCAAGAGCACTGCCCCATGAAGGTGACAGTTTTGGACGATTCCTAGCCTATCCTGGTTTTAGGAGATTAAACAAGAAAAAGAAACACAAGGTAAATGGGGACTGGAAAGTTATAAGCAAATCTCACCTGGAAAAGCCAAACAGATCCAAAGAAAACGTTCCCCAGGGAAGACAAGAGCATCAGGCTCATGGCCGACATCAAGACACCTAGAAAGGAAGACAAAAAGCCACCTTGAGAAAAGCTAACACAAAGTTTAGCAATCTCATTAAAGCCATCTTTACTTTCTCCCAAAAATCAAAGGGTTTCATTCTCAACCCAACAGTTACAAGTTGGAGGGAGGGAAAGGGTCCCAGCGAGAATTTTGGCTAAAGCAAAGATCCTCTCCCTGTTTTCCAGCCCATACATACCTCCTAGAAAGAGGTAGCTACGGCGCCTGGCATAGAGTGCACTCAGGGTGAAGCAGGTGAAGATCATTGCTGTGCCCATGAAGGCAGTGGGAAGGATGCTGTTAAAGGAAAGGGCCATTATATCAAGGGCTACAGGTATATAACCTTTGTTTAGAAGGTATCTTCATTAAGGTAGAAAGACCTAAGACACTACTAACAGTTACCTGGGGTTGATGGCAATGCACAAGTCCAGAGCAGGGCCCAGGCCAACTCCTAGGAAACAAAAAGCCCCAGAACGTAACATAAACACCAATTCTTGAAGGATTAATCAATAGCATGGGCATGCCTATAGTCCTAGAAAACAAAACATGTGGACTAAGATAATTCAGTCTCCCTCCCTTCCATCCTCAACTGTTTTCCAGAGAACATATACTTGACTAAGTTATTTATGGACAGAGCTGCAAAACCAAGTCCTTGGCTGAAAATCATGGATGACCCAGGAGGAACAGAGATTAGGAGAAATGAAGCAGGCGTTTCAAACACTGTCAAGCTAAACTGTAAGGCTGAAAAACTCTGAAGAGCAGTGATGTGAGACTGTAATGTGGGCCAGATTGGGAATCAGGATAGAAGAAATGGATAAAGAGCAAAGTGGTGAAAAGTGGCCAACAACCTGCAGTCATGCAAACTGATTCCCTGTGTAGCAGGAAAGGCCAGACCAGTTCTGCAGGTGGACACTTGCCAGCAGGAGAGAAACCCGTCCCAGCTCCAATACTTCCTCTGCTCTGGCCATGCCCCCTCCTTCTGCTCATCCCCCCTCCTTCTGCTCATCCCAGCTCTTAACACTTTCAAAAACCAGCTTTTCCTGATCTAAAAATCTAATCTCTAAATCCCTTCCTTTCTACAATTTCTTCAACACTGTACAGATTAGACACACTCAGAACAAGTTGTATTAACTCAAATGTTGCTCTGCGAGTATTTTTACTATGTAGCTTGAACTATTTTCCTTAATGATTATTTTAGAAGAGCTGTGCTTGTACTTCTTTTCTTGAGAATCAGCAAAGTGCCCTGTAGGATGAATCTCGACGTACTGCTTTAATGAACTGTCTGCAAGATTCAGAACAGACGCTCCCAGGAAAGTTGCCAGCGTTGAGTCCTTAATTAAGTCAGATTCTCAGGCCGCTGTTTAGTCCGATGTCCGCTGTTAACAAGTCATGCTACCTAAGCCCTTAAACTTTATTCATTCAAGCACACAAATGCTTATTTTTGGATACAAAAGTAGAAGTCACAGTCACGAGTCACAAACAGCTTACCCTCTGGATGCGGGAGCAAGATGCACTTATATGAAATAAGAAAGTAATACAAGGCACACTCAAATACAAGATAGGATAATCCAGTGTGCCAGCTGGGATGCATCAGAATACATTACGTATCTTGAGCCTTGGTCTAAAGAGATACTAAAATACAGTGTTGCTCCCTCAAAATCAGAGCCATCCCAAACATACCTGTAAGGAAAGCAAATCCAGCCAGAAGTCCCAGTCTTTTTTGCTCAGTCTCATGGCTGTGAGGTGTTGCCATCAGCCAAATCATCAACCCCAAAGAGCCCAAGGCAGAGAGCAGGCCAGCCTGTCAGATCCAGAGTCAATAATTAAACACTTGAAACTATCAAATTTATCTTGCAGGAGACTTTATTGGGTTAAAATATTCACCTGAACTTCCTAATATTTGATCCTAACCTGGAGGCAGTGGAAAAGGCAGTGAAGGCAGAGGAGAAAAACCAAAAGCCTTGTGGGACAGGGTTAGGACCATGATGGATGCTAGAGGCAGTCCATCCACTGTAACTACCCAAGTCAAATTATGAGTCTTGTCCAAGAAATAGAAAAGACGAATCAAAATGACAGGTGCTTAAAGAACATTTCAATCTGCAGAATAAGTAGGAATGACTTCTTTTTGATCCCTTTAAAACACACACACAAATATACAGAGAGAGAGACAAGAACTGAATGACTGTGTACCCCCCAAAACTCATGTTTAAATACCAATCCCCAATGTAATGGTATTTGGAGGTGGAGTCTTCAGAAAGTGATCAGGTCGTAAGTGTGGCGCTTTTGTGAAGGGAGATTAATGATCTTATAAAAGATTCCAGAGAGCTCCTTTGCCCCTTCTACTATGTGGGGACACAGAAGGTGGCCGCTTACAAAGGAAGCCAGCCTTCACCACACAACACATCTGCCAGTGCTTTGATCAAGGAATTCCCAAACTGTGAGAGATGCTTCTTGTTTAAGCCACCCAATTTATGGTATACTGTTATAGCAGTGTGAATGAACTCAGACAGAGTAAGAACCAAAATGATAAGAGTTATTTTAGGGTGATGGGATTACAGGGTTTTATATTTCCTTCTTATAACGAATCTGTTTTCTAAATTCTCTATGGTGAATATGCATTAGTTTAAGAAAAAAAAAAATTAAAGCAAATGGGAAAAGTAACAGGCAATAGAGACAGAAAAAAAATCATTAAAGATGTATGCAGACACCGAAGTTCCTTCCTTCTTTTAAAGGTAGAGTCGATCCTCAGTGTTCACAGTAGTTATGTTCTACACAGTCACTGTGACCAATGAATCAGTGATACCCAGCAAATGCTCCTGGAGGAAATAAAGGTTTAAGTTCTTTCGAGCATCTTGTCAATGTTTTTATCAACTGGCCTAAATAAAATACAAAACCTTACTGAAAGTGTTTTCTGGTTAAAGACATTTGGGTATGTAGTATTGACCCTTTAACACAGCACTGTAATTCATGCCTGAACGAAGTTTATCTAACACATGTATTTTCTCTAGAAGGCACATCATAGTATTGCATTGAGCAATACCAGACATTTGAGCGTTATGCTTGGGGCAATTTTAAATATCAAAATCACCAATAAAAATGATAAAAATGCCAAAAATGTGGACTACATAGACCATGAAAAGGACACTTGTTGACACTATGAGAGCTTGAAAGAAGGCAGTGTTGCTTTGCTCAACCTCAGCTGGAACATGGTGCAGTAAACAACTTGAATTTTTTGCCACTCTGTGTATGGCTGCAAAAGTCCACAAAAGCACCACAAAGGCTGATTTTAGAGTTACAAATGAATCTTGGCAGGTAGGTGAATTCACAAATATGGAATCCACAAATAATGAGGATAACTGTGTCTCACTGAAAAAAGCCAACACAACCAGAAACCAAAAGGGCCCCTGTTGCCTAAAAGGTACAATGTTTTGGTCTAAACTCGAAGGATCAAAGCTCTCTCTTTGAGTGTCCAAAGTAATTTTTCACAAAGCTTCTGCCAGGAGATGCCTGAGCATAGGGGTGTCTGAGCATGCCACTCCCCAGCTGTGGCAAACGCCAACACAAGTACATCTCCATATTTACACTAAAAAGGACAACTCTCAAAGGGACCAGTCTTGGTTAGCGAGCCTCAAACTTTCTGGTTATTCCTCAACTGTTCCTTTTATTGATGCCAAACTCAAACTTTCCCTCAACAAAGGAAAATGAGTTGTATCATAGAATAAAATGGACCAAGTCCTTAAAGGTCTCAACCCTGCCTCTCCTGGAAATTAAACATACAATCAATGTTTTGTATCTAAGTACTCCACAGTCATTCAGGCAAAAAGGGAAGAATGGAAGAACAGATAAAAAGGTTACTGTGCAAAGTCACCCCAGCATGCACGTCAAGTCTCTACTCAGTGGGTGGGGGCCTCGTACGTCAGCAGCTCAGCATTCAGTGTCAGGGTCAAGACATCCTGTTTTCAGTATCTAGAGAGGGCATAACTGCCAGAAAAAGTAAATGGCTCTTCATGTCCTGATTTATGACTGTTTTTGGCTGGGCTTCCCTGATAGCTCAGTTAGTAAGACCCCTGTTCAACTCCTGGATTGGGAAGATCCACTGGAGAAGAGATAGGCGACCCACTCCAGTATTCTGGCCTGGAGAAAGTCACAAAGTTTTGGACATGACTGAATGACTTTCACTTGGCTGGGTGCAGATCCCAAACTACTGAAAAAGACTACGGAGAGACACAGGCTTTTACCACCCTGCTGAGCTAGTTTCTTCCTAATGTAATTTATGCCACAGCGACTAGAGGAGAAAACTGCTCTTACCTGAATGAAATGGGTGACCACATGGACATAGGCCCCCGCAGCCGCCACAAACATACAGAGGGCAAAACTGGCATAAACCTTCTTCAGGTGCTGCTGTGTCGAGGGGGTTCTAGGAAAGAAGTTAATAATGGCCATCACTCCAGGACCAATCTATTCTCTAAACTAAGGACAATTTTCCTTCTTCTCAGGCAGTATATGAAAGTTTTAATACAATAAAGAAAAAACAGAAAATCTTAAATTCTGAGGGAGGCCCCACAGCCCAGAATTAATAATCAGTACCCAAACTATAATAACTAACTGGCTTTCCAGTGACCACACAGCAGCCCTTAAGAGTTTGGATGCTTTTATCAGATCCTCTGAACTCTAGCAAAGTTAATATGTTAGTTCATACATGCAAAAGTTAATACACCAGGAAAAGGAAAAGAAAAAAAGATATAAAAGGAAACTTAAAGGAAGCACAGTCAAGGTCAAAGCACTCACATGTGGGAAAATTTAAACAGTGCATCGAAGTTGATCTTCCGATCAAATATATTCATGATGCTAGTGTCTGTGGGACACAGCCTCCGCTCTGTGGAATCAAGGGTATAAGAAAAGTTATCTGAAAGATACAGGGACACACAGAATAACAAAAAACTTTCTTTTAATTTTTTTTAAATTTATTTACTTTTTACTGAAGGATAATTGCTTTTCAGAATTTGTTGTTTTCTGTCAAACCTCAACATGAATCAGCCATAAGTATTTGTTATGAAAAACAGCAACATACAAGTTTGGAAAAATGAAAGTTATCTGAAAATCCCACTGCCCTAACACCACCATTTTCATTTTTACACATTTCCTTTTAGAATACACTCGCAATCATATGCAACCAATTTAAAGGGGACAAATTCATCTTCTGCCCAAACTGTTTCATTACCAGCAATCGATTTCCATTTTTTCAACAGGTAACTTGCCCCTTTAAAAGACATACTGCTTCTTTGAGAAACAAAGGAAACTTTTTTAAAGTTACAATCCCCAAACTGACTTCCTGTGGAATCCTGGGCCATCCTTAAGAGTTCATTTGTTTCCTGAGGTTCTCTCTCACAAATGAAAACTACAATGGCTGGCTTGCTTCCTGATTTCCCCTTTCCTTTCTCACCCGCATCCCTACTTACCTCAATAGCACTGTCAGTTTTGTTCTTAAGGATGGATACAGTGAGAAGCTGCAGAACCTACGAGAGCCACTCCCCTCACCCCTAAGTCACAGGACTCTGGCCCTCTTGGTCGAGATGGTGCAATGATTGCAGGCCATTGCACAGCCAACCACAGCCTTCCATAACCATGACGAGTACACCCTCTAGAGAACACATTTATAGGATGGCAGAATCCAGCATCTGGAAAGTGTCTTTGTTTAAAGCTTCCATTAAGTGCTCTAATGACGTCCCTAGACAGAACTTGCAAGAGCACTGAAGCAACCTTCAGAGCCAAGTTTCTCTCACAACAAAGCTAGAGTGGCTCTTGCTTCCAATTTCAAGAGTTAAAGGTGGGGATGGGGAGGGGGGTTAAATCCTCAAATACCCTGGAGGCTGTTAGTCAGAAAGGGGCAACATTCTGTAACCAGACCCCACTGAGTGGAAATTGTGGGAGGGGAGAATGCCAGTTTGCTCTCTGGCATTTCCCAGGGGGTACTCACTATCTCTCTTAAAACTGCTGATGGTAAAACCAAAGTCATCAAAGGTTGTTAAGATAGGGAAGGAGGTGTCAAATAAGAATTTCTCCATGATTCAGTGTCTTGTGATTTAAAATCATTAAAAAATTAATTAAATAAAACTAGTTTTCCCTCATTACTATCAACTCTATAAGTTTTTTTAAAATCTATCAACTCTAAAATTTAAGTGAAATATGTAATTATCAAATTTTCTAGATGCAAAGGTAAACAGCAACTATAGTAGCAACTTTATGGGGGAAATGCAATAAAGTCAACACTTAATAAATATGACAAGATGTATATGACAGCTTCAGAACTGTTAAAATCAGAGGGGAAAAGAGTTAGGACTTAGAATCAAGGAAACATATGACAGTTTCCTCTTGGTCTGTTCCAAATAGACACTTACAGACAAGTAATGAGTTAAAACTGTTCTTGCAAGTTTTGCCAGACAGACTAAACACACCAGTTTTCAATCTTAGCCTTAACTACCTGTGCTCAGAAGCGTAGAGAAGATACCTACATTCAATGGTTCCTGTGTAAACTCAGCTGAACAAGATTAAATTGCATTCATAACTCAAAAATAGCAGCTCCCATACCAAAAGTATTTTCAGTCCCAGGAACAGTCAGTTCTCAGCCCAGCTTGAAGTGTTCAAAACCATTAACCAAGTAACTCAGTTAACATTCCAGAGGGCCCCCACAGTTAAGTGAAAATCTTTGTTTAAAGATTTGCTTTTAAAAAAGTACAAAGAATTCCCTGAAGTCTGGTGGGACTCCATGCTTTCACTGCCAAAGGCCCAGGTTCAGGCCCTGGTCAGGAAACTAGGATCCTGCAGGCCGAGTGGCTTGATCAAAATAGATAAATAAATTAAATGTAAAAGCACATTAAAATAATTTTTATATGTATTTTACCAAAATAAAGGAGAAAAATATACTGCAAGTATCTAAAAAGGTACTCAATAAAGGATTTCTCCTAACATACATTGAAACCCATTACAGAATGGATATCAGCACTGGCTTGTCTCACTCTGGACCCCAACCCGTACACAGTTCCACACTCCAATCTGAAACAGGAAAAGTGGACAGTGCCTCTGAGACTCATGAGAAATCTGCCTGCACTGCATTTGTAAATGAGAAGTAAATGTTCAAGTGTTAATCATAACTAAATTTCTTTAATTTAGAGACTCATTTTATGCTTTCTTCCTTAGAGAGGCAGAATACCAAAACTTGTCAAAATTGGTCACGCATACACTGCTAAAGCTTTACTGGAAGTGTCACTATCTGTGGTTTCCCAGGCTGGCCTCTCTGCCAGAGGCACCCGAAAACATTGCATAGTTCTACCAAGAAAGAAAAACTTAAGTGAACACACTGCTTTGAGTCGGTATTCACGAGGTCTGCTTTGGTTTGAGGAAGGAAGGGCAGCAGGGGCAGGCAGAGGGAGACAGGAGTCAGAAAGTGTCATCAATGAACACCTGTGTCTTCCCACATACTGTTAAATCTCCTGTTCTGGTCTAAGAATCTTCCTTAACCTGTCCTAAAACATAATATTATCAACAGCCAAGCCTTAAATTAAAAAAACTCTCCTCAGTCTCAGTCTAACACCTATTAAGTACAATGCAAACGAAACATGGCCAAGTGGCCAAGAGCTATGCAGAACAATCATGCATTTAGCATCATCAAAAAAAGTCCTTGCCTTTGAAAAAGAAGAGCTTGCTGACTTTTGGAGCCAGCACAGAAGCTGCCTCAGTGCATACAATTTAACATTAAACCAACAAGTCAAAGAAACATTGGTCACACATTTATT
>SJYQ01000451.1:0-28809 GCA_006410935.1 Redunca redunca
CAGACACTGTATGGTTACATCCTCGAGCCTGGCCCTCACTGCAAGGGACCCTCCAGAAGGGGCTCCCACCAGCATGGGAAGGGATTATGCACAAAAGGATGAGCAGAGTGGGGCCCTGTCCTCTGGACCCACGAATTTCCAGGGAGTACAGGGACCATCTGTCTGCCTCGATCCCTCCTCTGGAAGAGGGTTGTGACTGGTGGGGCTCAGAGGTCAGACCAGCCTGCTGGTGGAGGTGCGGGAGGTAACGGAGCCTAAGGAAAGCTTTCTCCTTCCTGCCCAGGGACACATCATTCCTCAGAGTGCCTGTGAGCTCACAGAAATCAGTCAGGCAAGGAGAACCAGTCAAATCCTGGCTGCCCAGTTCCCTTCTTCACGCCATACTCCCTATTCTCCCAGGCCAAGGCTCTCTGCTCACCTTCTGGGTCCATTCTGCCCAGTCCTCCCCTTTACCTGCCCATGAGCAAGGATACTCTCCCTGCACAGATATGGAATGATCTCCCAGGTACCTAGATGGAATATTGGGGGGAAAAAAAAAGACAGCAAATTGCAGAACAGCGTGTTTACTGTGCTCCTTTTAAATTAAAATGAGGGGAAGAATAAGAACGTTATGTAGGCAGCTGCCTGTGTTTTGTACAAAGAAACTTTGGAAAGGCGCACAATGTTTATCTGGGGGTGACAGGGGTACAGAGATGGGGGGTGGTGATAGAATATAGGTAGCAGCATGAGTTTTAAGTTTCCCTTTAGTGGTTACAGTTTTGAACTACATACAGGAACTATGCCACAGTACAATTGAAAAACCAAAAACAAACACTGAAGAAGCCTTATCTTCAAGTAGGAGAAGGCAATCCAAGATAAGAGCAAGCTCACTCTCCAGCCAACAGGATGTTGGGATGGCCTTTCAGTGTGAGATCTGAGTTCCTGGAGAGTGTAAACCGTGGGCAGGCCCTGTGACCAGTGATGCCACTTATTCAGATGCCCGACTGGTCTGAAAAGCCCAACCACAAAGACAAGACAACTTCCGGCTGAAATGTGTGGGACAGAGGGAACAGTGTTGGCCCAGGAAGGGGAACAGCTCAGGGGGAAAAAAAAACATGAAGGCTATCTAGATCCTACTCTGAATGAAGAGTATGGAGAGCAGAGCCCCCTCAGAGATCTGGGCTGGGACAGGTCCTAGCATTTCCAAGTGACTTGCACAGAGGGGCCAACACCCAGAATCTGTGTCTGGCCCCCAGTTCCTTCTGGGCCTACCCTGCATTCTGAGGCCGCCTACGTTTACCATGTACCAGGCCTTTCTCCTTTAATCCTCACAAGAACCCAACAAAGAAAGCAGAAGGAAACTGAGGCCCAACCCATTCACAGTTAAGATGTGGCCGAGCCAGAACTCCAGCTCCCATGGGGGCCTAACCTGTGCTCTTAGTCCTGGCTCACATCACCTCCTCCCTACATATTCATGCTGAAATATTACCCATTCAGGGTGTCTCCTCTCCAAACACAACTTGCATCTTCACAACCCGGCTCCTGTCCTTCCCTTTCTCTTCCCAGTGAAATCCTCATCCTGACTCCAATACTATAATTCCTTTTCTGTCCTCCTCTTTCTCCCCCAGGTGGAATTAATCATTCCCTCCTGTTCACACAGGCTGCTGGACTTCTGAGGCATTCGCTGCATTTGCCGAGCCTAGCATGTGCTAGAACTGTGCTCAGCACTTTACACACACTGTCAAATGCAATTTGCCATCGGCTCTGTCGGGAATATATTACATGCCCCACTTCATAGGTCTGTTTACTCCAAAGCCTGTGTTTATTCTGTAAGAACCTGCAGCTTGCCGCAGCACCCTCAGGGGCTTCCATGCGCTGTGCCGTCCAGCTGCCCTCCTTCCCTACGCACGGCAGCTTCTAAAGCGCCTGGGACAGAGTGGACACTAATGGTCCACTTCGTCTTACATGGTTCTGGTGAGGCCCCCTAAGTGTGCCACTTATAAATGGTTATTCTAACAGCAGTGCAAAATTTCAAATAGATAAAAGTGACCATTAAAAGAGACCAAGGGAATAGGAGCAAACTACCACAAGTAAGATTTCTAGGGCAAGGCTAATTTGAAAAACACTGATGATAATAGGTCAGTTGGAAAGAAAGATGGGAATGAATAAACTACTTGTTGCAATTACCCTGACCTCCCAGCCAGTTGATGGACACTGAGCCTCAAGGACACCATAAGATTCTCTCAAGAACATGAATGTGTAAGTTCATCTCTACATGTGGCCAGGACTGTCTCCATTGACAGACACACAGCAAAACCATAACAGCAGGGACAGACAGCTTTTTGATCGCTGAGACCAGTCTCTGGAGGCCTAGTCATATTTTTGTCCTTAGAGTCTGTGAGTCATCCTCAGTCTTTATAATAAATGTCCTTTTTTTTTTTTTTNCTGCATTCTGAGGCCGCCTACGTTTACCATGTACCAGGCCTTTCTCCTTTAATCCTCACAAGAACCCAACAAAGAAAGCAGAAGGAAACTGAGGCCCAACCCATTCACAGTTAAGATGTGGCCGAGCCAGAACTCCAGCTCCCATGGGGGCCTAACCTGTGCTCTTAGTCCTGGCTCACATCACCTCCTCCCTACATATTCATGCTGAAATATTACCCATTCAGGGTGTCTCCTCTCCAAACACAACTTGCATCTTCACAACCCGGCTCCTGTCCTTCCCTTTCTCTTCCCAGTGAAATCCTCATCCTGACTCCAATACTATAATTCCTTTTCTGTCCTCCTCTTTCTCCCCCAGGTGGAATTAATCATTCCCTCCTGTTCACACAGGCTGCTGGACTTCTGAGGCATTCGCTGCATTTGCTGAGCCTAGCATGTGCTAGAACTGTGCTCAGCACTTTACACACACTGTCAAATGCAATTTGCCATCGGCTCTGTCGGGAATATATTACATGCCCCACTTCATAGGTCTGTTTACTCCAAAGCCTGTGTTTATTCTGTAAGAACCTGCAGCTTGCAGCAGCACCCTCAGGGGCTTCCATGCGCTGTGCCGTCCAGCTGCCCTCCTTCCCTACGCACGGCAGCTTCTAAAGCGCCTGGGACAGAGTGGACACTAATGGTCCACTGCGTCTTACATGGTTCTGGTGAGGCCCCCTAAGTGTGCCACTTATAAATGGTTATTCTAACAGCAGTGCAAATTTCAAATAGATAAAAGTGACCATTAAAAGAGACCAAGGGAATAGGAGCAAACTACCACAAGTAAGATTTCTAGGGCAAGGCTAATTTGAAAAACACTGATGATAATAGGTCAGTTGGAAAGAAAGATGGGAATGAATAAACTACTTGTTGCAATTACCCTGACCTCCCAGCCAGTTGATGGGCACTGAGCCTCAAGGACACCATAAGATTCTCTCAAGAACATTAATGTGTAAGTTCATCTCTACATGTGGCCAGGACTGTCTCCATTGACAGACACACAGCAAAACCATAACAGCAGGGACAGACAGCTTTTTGATCGCTGGGACCAGTCTCTGGAGGCCTAGTCATATTTTTGTCCTTAGAGTCTGTGAGTCATCCTCAGTCTTTATAATAAATGTCCTTTTTTTTTTTTTTGGCTTGAGTTGGTTTCTGTTACTCACCACCAATGGTTCTCAGCAAGCACAGTTCTAACCTCAGGGAGAGTTTGGGCTGACACAGTAACAGGGGAAGGAACATTGCTGACCCCTGTGGGTGGGGGCCAAGGGCTGGACAGTCTTCACAAGGAACTGTTCTCTGTTCCGAATAACTTGAATGTACAAGACATTCCCATATGTGAAAATCCTTCAAGTTTTAATACTTTAATCCTTGAAGTTTTAATATGTCAATTTCAAAACTGTTTTGTTTGTGTGTGTGTCTACAGACATAAAACCATTTTTGCACAACATTAACATCTACTGAATTTTCCAGAAATAAATTAAGGGACATCTGTCTTGTTTTGATCACATTTGTCAAATAAGTCACATCCTGATACATGGAGTATCAAGAGTCATCAGTGCACATCCTTTGATCAGTCTGCATTTATAGCTGTCACCACACCCATCTACACTTATGTGCAAGCAATTGATTACTTCATTCTCTTTTCTAACCAAGGTGTGCTCAAACATTTATACTGAGATATACACAATTACATAATAACATAATTTCCTTTTGTTTCTACTTCATATTACAGGTAGGATACCTGATATAACTGTTTTGTAAAATTATGTATATAGAACGGTTATATTTGAATTTCACTTTGGGATAGTTCAGGGAGCACCACAAAATACTTGTTAATAAAAGGGGGCTCTGGTTCTGGTAGGAGAAGGACTCCTCTATTTTTATTTATTTGTTTTTTAAATATTTATTCATTTGGCTGCTCCAGGTCTTAGTTGCAGCATACAAGATCTTCAGTTGTGGCATGTGGGATAGAGTTCCCTGTTCAGGGACTGAACCCGGGCCCCCTGCATTGGGAGCACAGAGTCTTAGCCATGGACCACAAGGGAGATCCCAGGACTCCTGTTTTAAACTAATGCAGAGCTTGCGCATGTGGAACTAATTAGCAAAAGCTTTTGACAAAACTCCTTATTCAAGGCTAGTCCTCCACAGCCTTCATCTTGCCCCACTTGGTTACTTACTATCATTCTCCCCAATAATAACAGTTTTCAAAACGGGAAACCAGTGGGGTTTGATGGACCTTCTTTCCATCAAAGCTGAGGTCCTAAGATGCTGGTGGATCAAGAAACAGAATATGGCCTATAGGTCATCCTGATTCCTCCAGAAAGACCAGTGACCACACAAAGGTCCTCTGAGGTCTCATACTGAAGAAGTAGAAAGCTGGAACCTCTCGGGGGCATCAGTTCTTTCTCATCCCAACCCACAGTTAACTCACCAACCTATGCTGACAGTGTACTGGCTGCACAGTAGTATGAACAGGGCTGCAGAGGGAGAGATGGCTTTTGTGAAGAACACACTTGCAGGCTCCACGTGTGGTGGGGCTCCACCATATGCATGTCCCTCAGATCTGGGGCATTAAAACCTTTTAGCTGTTTTGTCTTAAGTATCTAAGAACATGGGACTGGTTACATATATCATGGCCTATCCATAGCGGAAGAATATGCAGCTATCATAAATTATGTTGTTGATGAACACTTATTGGTAGGGAAAGATTGTCACAATATATTATTAAGTGAAAAAGTGGGCTACAAAATAGTGCTCAGGAAGACACAACTTGTGAGAATGAGTGTGTGTGTGCATACCCATGACTGCATATAAATATTAACACTAAAGGTTATTAATTTCTTTGGTGACATTATGAATGCTTTTGATTCATCTTTCTTTTGCTTAATTGTTATTCCTACTTTCTCTTCCATGAATATATACATTTTTAATAATAAGAGAAAAGGCTATTTTTAATATTTAGAAATCAGACGGGACTTCCCTGGTTGGAGCAGTGGATAGGAATCCACCTGCCAAAGCAGGGGACATGGGTTTGATCCTTGTTTGATCCGGGAAGATCCCACATGCCTTGGATCAACTAAGCCTGTGCTCCACAACTACTGAGCCCACACATGAGAAAAGTCACTGAAATGAGAAGCCAGTGCAGTGCAACGAAGAGTAGCCCCCACTTGTTGCAACTAGAGAAAGCCTGCACACAGCAATGAAGACCCAGTGCAACCAAAAATAATAAATATATTTTTAAAAAGAAATGTTTAATGAGATACCTTGGTGGGCTCACAGCTGCTTCAGGTACTAGTGGTGACTCACCCCGCACCCACAGGGTCTCACTCGAGGCCCCACTGCATGTGTCCAGCACACACGGGAGTGGGTGGCAGAAAGTGGAAGAATGGTCGATGCGCTTACCTGTCTGCGTGAGCTCTCCCATCTCACACAGCTGGTGACTGGAGTAAAGAGGCAGTGAGTGCAAGGGGCTTTCGAAAGAGGCTCCAGGTCCTTTTGACATGTGACTCACAAAAGCCTCCAGTTTAGAGTGATACGGCTTCCTAAAGAAACAACACAGAGTTAGTGGTCCATGTGCTCTGAAAATGTCCACAATGATTTCAACTGCAACAAGCAGTATCCTAAGTGAGCCATGCCCTTTCTCACCTGAAATAACAGTACATTCCAATCTCATGATTACTCGCCTGCTGACACCTACATATAAAACCCCCACTCCGTAAGGCCAGCCTGAGCCCCCGCCATCTCCCAGAGTGCCCATCCTTCTCAAGCCCTGTGGGGGTTAGCGCTGACCTCACGCACTCTTCCCCAGCCCGTACCACTCCTGTCTCCCCATCCAGGAGGCCACCGACCTTACCAGGCAGCCAAGCCTCGGTTGGTGGTCATCCTCGATTTCCCCCTCCCCTGCCCTTGCCCATGTGCCCTCCTGGGCTGCTTTGCTCCTCTCTCCTATCCCTGCGTCCCTGAATAGGTTTTGGCTCAGGGAGCTTTTGTCTAGATGGTGTGGGCTCCTCCTTGACCTTCCTGCAGCCTAATCTTGCCTTCACAGACAGTGAGGTCAACACAGGAGGCAGCCCTGAGCCGCTCCCCGACAGCGCCACCTTCCCAAGGAGCCTCATGCGGCCATTAGCCCACCCTGACCCTGCCTGACTCAGGCCCAGGGCTCCCCAGTGCTGTTCTCTGGCCACACACAGCATCTGCCTTCTGTACCCCACACTTGTTCTTGCACCCTTCCAAGACTTTCCACATGCTCCCTCTTCCTTCTAGAAAAGGCAACCCAACTTTCACTGGGGTAACCTTTAATCCTTAACTTACGTGACCTCTAGAAACTCTCTTGTGAAGAAAATTAACTTATCAGGATAACCCATATCTCTACAGCTCACTATGCATTTTGCACATATGGTATCTCACTGCATGTGGGGTGATAATGAAGAGTGGGAAAAAAAAACAGGTTATTTATGAGATCTTATGAAATTTATGGTATTATTTGTATTTCTGCCATGAAGTCACATGTGGTAAATCAAGATTTATCAGTCTCATCACAAATACCCAATATCCCTGAATAATGAAATGACCTATGATACATACATTTTCTCTGAATAATGAGATGACCTATGAATATACACACCTTTCCCTTGGATAATGAAATGGCCTTTGACTGTATATACATTGTCCAGCTGAACAGAGGTGGACAGATAGAGTAGTTCCCAACTAAACTAAAGCAGCATGAAAAGAAGCAAAGATAAATTGTTTAATGGCAGACCCCTGCTGTCTGAAAACCTAATTAACTTTGGCAATGCTTTTACAATGGCTGCCAAAATGGGTTTATTATCTTTCGAAAACATAAAGCTAAAAAAAAAAACCCATTACAAAAATATGTTTTAGAGAATGCTAATCCTGACATACAGTATATAGTCTAATAAATCACCCTGTATTGCTACAAGACATTATGGCTTTCCATAAAAACAGAGGATGTTATTTTCCCTGAGGCTGAAATACATATATATTTGCAAACTGGGAAATAAAACGTCCAGACTGATAATGAGGCTGCCGAAACGAATCCACATAAACAAAGGCTATCTATCAACAGGAGTCAAATATTTTGCTCCAGGCCATTATTTCAGGTTGGTGATATTTGAGGATCCAAGAAAGCTTTGCTACCAATTTTAGAAATGAAATTTCCCCACTGAAAGTGTTTGCTGGGAGGTCCCAAGTTTTCAGGGAATCTGATTGCTTAATGATGCATTAATATCTAACTGTATTCATGAAAACCTGTTTTTGATATGGAAAAATGACAATTCATGAAAGAAAAACTTCACTTATGGATAATGTAACAAAAGACAGAGTCTTTTAATCAGGAAGAGGACCAGGTAACCTGAGTCCTTGGGTCTGTCCTGATCTGAATGATCAGGTCCTGAGGCAGGAGATATATGGGCCCCAGACTGAGCAGCTGGAATCTGTCTCCTGAGGACAGATATTTCAAGATAAAGATAATGGCAAGAGCAAGAGGAAGTAGAGTCCTGCTTGGATAAAAGATAAAGAGACCACATATTTCTCTTTCTTAAGGTCAGAGACCCCCCCCAAACTATGCATGCAAAGAAAGGATCCTTAGGAGAGGGGGTGCTAGACCATAATATGTTCTGTCAACTTCCCTGAGACCTGTGCACTGGAATCTATCCTGGCTAAAAGACGGATGTGCACACACGGGAGGGCCTTTAGCCAGACCAATTATGGACTTAAAGCCAGACAAAGCAAGATGACTGGCCAAAGGGAACCCAGAACTGCCTCCAAAAGCACAGGACTCTCTCTCTCTCTCTCTGAGCCAGCCCAGGCTTCCTCTGCACATATATTCTCTCTTAATAAACATTTCAGCTGTCTCACTACTTTTCATCTCTTCGCTGAATTCTTTCTTCAAAGCAGACAAGAACAGCAGCCTAGGTTCAAACCCTGGCAGGGGAACTGAGATTCCTGCTTCAAGCCATCACAGCTGAGGCCACCCCACAGCCTCTCAAGATCAGTTCTTCCCGTCATATACTGCTCCAGCCCTGGAGTGAGAGGGTCCCCAGCACACAGGAGATACCTCAAAAACACATGTAAGTGAATTCAGCTGGGAAGTGCCCCACACTGAGATGCTTCAGGAGAAGTCCACGCCCTCTACAATTTGTAGCAATGAATACAGAAAGTCCCCATAGTTTATTAAAATATCCAGATTTCGATGGAAATATTAAAAATAAAGGCAGTCGTAAGTGAGCCTTACTTATATGACAGACTCTCTTTGGTCAAATTTTAGTCTCCTCTGAACCCTCTACCCAACCAGGCCTTGATCTTTGGATTTATACCTGTCTTTACATTGCCCATTTGTAGCAAAAATCCTGCTAAAGCCAGTTTAGCCAGAATCTCGCACTTTTTTTTTTTTTTTTCCCCTGTGCTGGGTCTTTGTTGCTATTCAGGCTTTCCTCTAGTTACAGTGTGAGGGCTTCTCTTTAAGGTGACTTCTCCCGTTGCAGAGCACGGGCTCCAGCTACGCAGGCTCAGTAGTTGTGGTGCATGGGCTTAGTTGCCCCGAGGCATGTGGGGTCTTAGTTCCCTGATCAGGGCTCAAACCCATGTCTCCTGTATCGGCAGGTGGATTCTTTACCACTGGACCACTAGGGAAGCCCAGAATCTCCCACTCGTGGTATCTGATCACCTGACACCTGATCAAATTCCTCAACCCCAGTGGTATCTGGTCACCTTCCTCTGCTTTCATCAGGAACCCTGTGGAGCCAGTTAACTGGAACCCCTTCACCGTGATGTGTCCTCATAGTACCTCTTCCTCCACTGACCCCCACCCTGCTCCTTGGCTAAAAAGCCCCCCTTGTCTATGCTCTATCTGGAACTGAGCTCAGTTCCATCCCTATTGTATTAATTCCTCAATAAGATCTGTTTTTACTGCTTTATCTGTTCTTCAGCTCTGGTTTTTCTTTAACAGTTAGATACTAAAAACCATTCTCCACTTCTTGGGAACTTGCTTAGATCCCATTTTTGAGATCCTAGTGGTAAGTAGAGTCACATGACTAAGTATTTGCCAGTGGAATGGAAGGATGTATGCCAAGGCTTTCAGATCACGAGTGTGCCCCCTTCACACTCTCTTCCTTCCCTCTGGCCACGATCCCTAGGGCAGCAATCCAGGTTCAGTCAAGTACACATCCCTAGGGCATGGTGGGAGCAACAACTTGGAAGGAACCTGGGGCCCTGAATGATCGAGTACAGTAAAATAATACAACTTGGAATACTCATCTCAGACCTTCATGCAAGAGATAAACTTCTGTTATTTAAGGCAAGGCATTCCTGGCTCCCCTTTTTATTTTTTACAGTAAGTCCCCTACATATGAATGAGTTCTATTCTGACAGCACATTCATAAGCCCAACAAAGTTAGCCTAAGAAGTCAACTAACACAATCAGCTATATAGCAGTGTACTGTAATAGGTGTATAATACTTTTCACACAAATAATACATAAAAACAAATGCAAAAAATAAAGACTTTTAATCTTACCATACAGTACCTTGAAAAATAAGATAGTACCAGCTACATCACCACTGCTTTTACTCTTGATTCCAGACATCCTGGGCTTGAAATAAAGCTACTGTACTACTGTACTCTATATAGTACTGTAAAGTACACAAAAGCACAACCACTTGCACAGGTTGCACACACATGACAATGTATGGCAGACATGTGAACTAACTTGCACGACTGGACATGCGAACACATGTTCATGTCTTCAAAAATTCGAAGCTTAAAGGTTCATATGTAGAGGGCTTCCTGTATTTTTATTTTTGGGCCATGCTACACAGCTTGCAGGATCTTAGTTATCTGACCAGGGATCGAACCTGGGCTCATGGCAGTGAAAGCACTGAGTCCTAACTGCTGGCCCATCAGAGAATTCTCCTTGGTTCTCTGTATTATAACAGCATGCACAGAAATGACTGTATCTGTGATGATGAATTTTTCTTCAGGAAATACCCATGTTATTGTATTTTCATTGGAAATCTACTTTCACACTGAAAATAGAAAGAGCCAGCAGCACTACCATCTTAAGCCTTCAAACTATTTGCTTCAGAGTTCTTAATTACATTTTATATACATTTTCACACCTATTTATTACACAAAGCTCTAGACAGAAGCCCTGAGGCTAACCCACACATATATAAGAAAATGTATTGTGCTTTAGCCATCATTTGAGCAATTATTGAGTTCTGCAAAGACTAGTAAGACGAGCAGAGAGAGGTATAAGACCAGTGACACTGTTATTCAAAAAAGCAATTCAAAAAGGCTTGCATGGCTGGAAACCAGAACAAGTTCATGCCACAGATTTTTACAGTTTGTGCCAATTAAAGAATTTATTATTTTATATTATTAATAAAGTAAAATGCTAAAAAGATAAACTTAATATACTTTTCCCAGTCTTTGGTTTTCTGGGCCTCTTTGCTCTATTTGATGTAATTACCGCCCCCCCACTCCTCCTTCCTGAAACTCTCCTTCCTCAGCTCTTATAACTTCACTCTCTTGCCTTCTTCCTGTTTGCAACTTCTCTATCTCCTTCAGGGACCCTTCTTTCTCTCTGTGCTATAATTGGCTGGTGCTCTCAGGGCTCTGGTTTTGGCCCGTTCCTCACCCCACAGCCTCTGTGTGTGATACCATTCAAGCCCACAGCTTCAGCTACCGTCTATATGCTGAACTCTCAAATTGACCTCCACCTCCCTGCGGGACAGTGTTCCTGAGCCCCACAACTACTCATGAAGCAGCAGCTTCCACTATAAAGACTCTGAGAGTCACGGGAGGTGTCCTTGTAAAGGGAAACATCGGGGTGTCTGGCCCCTGCTGTTTCAGCTTGGTGCACCCCCACCTGCCAGCCCAGAAGTCTCCTTCACCAGATGGGAGTAATGGGCGCACTTCAGAATGCTCTGCCTCAGAGGAGGCTATAAAATTAATCATTCGTGAAGATGAACTGGCACTCGGGAATGCAGCAGGCCCAGCTGGTGACCCAGATCCACAGTCCCAGGGGACGAAGAGTCCCAGAGTGGGTCCCCTTTGCTGGAACACCTCCTCACTCCTAGGCTAAACGTGTGTTTATAATGACAAGTCAACATTTATTGTTATAAAAGATGGAATTCATTAAATGCCATTAATTAATTAAACTACCCACTTTCTAGAAAAGATTGAAAGTAGCTCCTAAAAATACAGAATGTGGACTAAAATAGACCTTCCCTGACGGCTCAGTGGGTAAACAGCCTGCCTGCAATGTTCAAGACACAAGAGAAAGATGCAGGTTCGATCCCTGGGTCAGGAAGGTCCCCTGGAGAAGGAAACGGCAATCCACTCCAGTATTCTTGCCTGGAAAACCCCACGGACAGAGGAGCCTGGTGGGCTACAGTCCATAGAGTCACCCACAGTCGGACACGGCTGAGCGCCTAAGCATACACACAGCACACATTCTATCCACTCTCTAGAAAAGACTGAGAGTAGCTCCTGAAAATACAGAATGTGGACTAAAATAGTAGAACTAGGCCAAAAAGTCAAGACCAAAGGAAATGACGCAGAAGCGGCTGGGGCAGCTGGCTCCTGGGAACTGCGCCGCTCAGGTGGCAGCCGCAGAAGTGGCCTCGTCACGGGTCCTGCCATTGCCGTGGCAGAACGAGGGGCCCTGGGGCCTGACCTGGCCTTGTGACCACAACCACTTGGACAGGAGAAAAGGCCAGGCCTGGGAGACTCCAGGCTGCTGCAGTGAATGAAACACCATTGCTCAAATTCTCAGTGGGGACCAGGTTCTGTGCTTTTCTGCATCACCACAGTTAGACCTCACCAGGATTTCACAGCTGCGGCTCAAATCTACTATGATAGACGCATGAGAGGCAATGATGACCTGTGATTCTTACTGGGCTCCTGAATTCATTCTGCAACCAACCCAGTCCAAAAACCAGGCTCGGGCTGGGCACCAGTGATATAGAAACAGTAAGACCCAGTGCCCTGCAGAGCCAGTGGTGTGGGAGGGCAGAAACAAGGATGCTGGGAGGCGAGCCTGCTGGTAGGGAGGAGGCTAGCCTGCTGTCCAGAGGCCCTGCCAAATGGGCTCCTTCCCTGGGAACAGCCAGGTGGTCCCCAGAGCCCTCAGGGTGCCCAGGGGCCTTCCAGCATCAGCTGATTGGCCTGGGGGCAGACCCATTGTTCCATCTGAGATTCTGAAGCCCAGCCAGAGAAAGGTGAGCAGAAGCTAAGAGCTGCCCACTGGAGCAGGAAAACTCCTACAAACCCTGTGAGGCTTATCTGGGTCCAGCCAGCTCAGAGGCCCAGTGGTCCATCTGTCCCTGGGTTGTTCAAAGTCCTGTACAATGACAAGACTGAGTCAGCTGTTAACACACTGAACCTCTGCTGTGCTGAAGGAGAGAAGCCACTTCCCCTAGCCACCCTCCTGTCACCCTGGATGCTCCAGCCCAGTAACTAAAGGGTTAACACCCAGCACAGCAAGTGGCCTCTGTCCCTGCCCTAAACGTAAGGCTAGTTAAGGTCTGGTCATTAAATATTTTGTTCTGAGGCCCTTCCTGTACATCCTTCTTTTCAGGTTGAGTGAGACAGTGGTGGTGCCTGATACAAGCAGAGAAGCTCTCCTAACACAGTGGGAGAGGTTTCCTGGAAGGGGTGCCATCTCAGAGGGTCTTGGAGGAGCTATAAGAGGGGACCAGCAAGCCGAACCACAGGTGCAAAGGTCTGAAGGGTGAAGAGCCAGCAGGCAGTGGTGGGCAGGGGCAGAGGGTCCCAGTGGAAAGGCTGCACAGAGGGCTAGAGATGAGGAAGAAAGACAATGACTGCACACAGGCTGGACTCCACCCAGGAGGTTTTCCAGGCTGTGGGACATGAGGACATGCATCCATGCTTGTTGAACACAGAGGAGAAGACACAAATTCCTAGGCTTCGAGCTTTGTGACCTCCAGCAGGAAATGAAAGCCTAGGGTCATGTGGTATTTCATGATGTTTTTACACAAAATGGTTCACTTCATCTTCCCCGTGATATGAGACAATAAGAAGGCTGAGATGCAAAGGGTTAGCCTGGAACTCCTGGGTTCACACTGCAGTCCACTGTCAATGGACAGCCCTGGCTGCCGGGAGGCAATGGTTCCACCAGGCTGGTGCCCACAGCGTTCCATCACCATAACATCTTCCCCACGGATTACTTCCCCGTCTCATCCGTTCATTCAGTAAACTGCGTGGGAGAGAACGAGACCCCAGCACACCTGCTGAGGCCTGGCCCATCACTTTACAGCTAACTGTGCCTCTCACTTTGGAGCCATGCCATTTCCACATGCACACTTCTACTCTCTTTTCAAGTATTTTTCATCCTAAAGGCTGTCACCCAAGAGCAGGTTGTCTCTCCTCCTATGAAGAATGAAAAGCCTGACGTAATGCTTTCCCTGTAAATGACTTTGCAGCTGGTGATATTCAGCCTTCTCATCCCACTTACTCCTCACCCCAGGTCTGCATGGTCAGCATTATCTTCCCCATTTCAGAAACAGAAGGCTGAGACCCAGAGAGAGGAAGGGACATACCTGCAGCCCTGAGTGGAACAGCCACGCCAGGGTCTGAGGACTCCTGGCCCAGTGCAGGGAGTGTCCCAACTGTTTCTTAAACTAAACAACAGCAGGGAGGGAGACTGTAGATAGCAGACTGGCCAGGGCTCAAATCTCAGTTTATCTGCTGTGTGGCCTCAGACAGGTGTCCTCACCTCTCTGGGCCTCTGTCCTCTCAACTGTGAAATGGGATTAACCTGCAGGATCGTTCTGAAGATCCAAATCCTGGCAAACAGTACTCACTGGATGTGCGCAGGCCACTCCCCCATCCTGTCATCCTGTTTTGAACAGTTTTCCAGTCACTCTTTTGATCTGAAAAGAGATTCTTTTCAATGACTTTTAAGAAAAGTGCGATTTACCTGTTAGCCACCAGAGTGCAGTCAATTTCCGGGCGCTTCGTTTTGGGAATGGCGTACAGTGGGTACCTGTCCCCGTGTCGAATGAACACATGCACAGAGACCAGCTTAAAATGATGTGGAGCATGGCCTGCGTGAGAAAAGCACGTTGCCTGGTTGTCACTCAGGAACAGTCTATCCTTTCAGCTTGCAGAGGCCGGGAGGGGTGACCATGGTGGAAGGGTGCCTTGCTGGTTGGAGCGAGGGGGGCCCGCTGACTCCCTCACAAGGAAGGGCAGAGGAACGTAAGAGGGCTGCTTATGCCCCAGAGTCCCAGCACTCACAGGGAGGCTTTGGGGTGTGGCTGGGGGCTGGAGATCAGTGAAGTGGGGGCAAGACTGCTCAGGTAGCCTCACTCACATCCACAGACTAGGGTGAGGCCCATGGAAGTATTGGAAATCATGACTTCTGCGTTAAGTCCTTCTCTTATGAAATAAGACTGGGCAGAAAGAGATGAATACTCAACATCTTCTTTGATATACTTTCAGAAAAGCAGAAGTCAACAGAGAAATCATATTTTCCTACACCTTTAATGCCAGACACCAGCGGGGTATGATGTGGGAGTCCTAAGGCCTGAGAGAGCCCACCTGGGAAAGGGCTGAGGGTGACCCCCTAGAGCCCTTCAAGGCCACCTTTCTGCTCATTCTCACTGAAAATCAGGATGATGACAAACAACTGTGGAGGCCTTCTTATGCGCCTCATGCTGCTCAAAGCAGTTACTTACTCGTCCCAGCAGCCCTGTCTGAGTAGGAATGGCTTGTTATGCCCATTTTACAGATGAGGAAACTAAGACCTGGGAACTCATTCAAGGGCACAGCCCAGTGGCGACTGTAGGATTGGAGCCCCAGCTGTCTAGCTCCTTAGATGCTGTGTGAAGATGCTACCATGTCAGGCTGCACAGCCAGCCTACCTTCCATGCTGCGCTCAGCCACACCTGGAATGTTGCAGTACAAAAGGGCTTCATATACCGGGTCCATCACGGGAGGCTCCGTTGCTGGGTCAGGCATGATTCTCTTTCGACTCTTGCTGGTCACTCCATTCTTGGTTGCCAAAACTGGGATCAGGTGGACTGCAGGGAAAGCAAAGTAGGTCAGGAAACATGTGATCATGGAGAGCACATGCCAGCTAGAGGACCCCAGAGGGCAGCTAGATTTTCACCGGAATTCACCTCTCTCACAGAATTAGGCTGGACTTCAATGCATCAATAGCAAAATGTCAGCTTCCCATTCAAGAACTCTTTAAAAAAATTTTTTTTAATTTATTTTTTAATTGAAGGAAAACTGCTTGACAATGTTGTGCCATTTTCTGCCATACAACAACACAAATCAGGCATAATTATATATGTGTGCTGTGCTCAGTCATTTAGTCATGTCCAGCTCTTTGCAACCTAGGGACTGTAGCCTGCCAGGCTTCTATGTCCATGGGATTCTCCAGGCAAGAATACTGGAGGGGGTTGCTGTGCCCTCCTCCAGGGGATCTTCCTGACCTAGGAATTGAACCCGTATCTCCAATGTCTCCTGCACTGCAGGTAGGTTCTTTACCCACTGAGCCACCTGGGAAGCCCATAATTATATACAAATACTTTCAAAAATACTTATTTATTTGACTGTATTGGGTCTTAGTTGTAGCACATGGGCTCTTCATAGCAGTGCGCAGACTCTCTAGTTTTGGCACAGGGGCTTAGTTGCTCTGTGGCATATGGGATCTTAGTTCCCTGATCAGGGATCGAACCCATGTCTCCTGCACTGGAAGATGGATTCTTAACCACTGGACTACCAGGGAAGCCTTGAGTCCCCTCCAAGCCCTGCCTCTTTCTTAACACCCTCCTCCTCCCCTTGTCAATAATTATCTATGCAACACCAGATGGGCCACCCAGAGAGAGGGGGCCTCACCCACAGTGGTGAAGGAAGAACTTACTAACTTCATGCAATCTAATTGCTTCGTTCTGAACACCCTTTGAATTCTGGTAAATACTAAGGCGGAAAGCCATTATCTACTGAGTGCCTATGAAGTGCTAGACATGTGTCTGTCATATCTCATTTAATACCATCTGCCTTGCACTCTGGGGACCCCTGAGCCCAAGAATGGGTATCTGCTCATTAATTTTCAAAAGACTGTTTTACAGTGAAGAGAGCCACAGACCCAAGGCAAGGCTGAGGCAACTGCCCAAGGTGTATGTGCTGGAGGGAAGACATCTCAACCTCACCCATCTGTCCCCAGGCCAGGTTCTCCTCCACCCCCAGCTGCTGGATGTCATGGATGGACACTGCAGTTTGTTATGCTTGTCCAGACAGCACCCCTCTTTCTGTTGGGGAACCACTCCCTCCCTGCCATGTGGTTCAGCTGAACTGCCAATCACAATGTCAAGTACAATACAGACAAGAGAAGGGGACTCCTTTTCTCCTGGACACTGATATCTAAGAACAGAAACCCAGGGCTGCCCCACTCATTTGTCCCTCCATGGACAGCCTCTGCCTGAAGTGGCCAGAGCAATAAATGAGAATTCTCAGAGAGAAAGAGCAAGGAAGATCTGAGGACATCCACCCTCTGGGCCCTGGGTCCAGATGCGGCTGAAGTGCCCATTCGATGTCCCAGTTTTGTAAGCTGAGAAAGTCTGCTTATTACTTAAGCTAGTCTCACTTGGGCTTCTGTTCCTTTCAACCAAATGAGTCCTGGTTTATACATTTGATCAATTATTTACAAGCAGCTGTAAGTCCATCTCCTAGGTTAGTAGTACTCAATCCTTCAAAGAGTTCCCAATTTGGAACTACATACAATAATAATCATTGTATTTTTACCATCACCAACTGAGGGAATATGTGAAAATAGGTGTGCCCATGAATCATTAAGAGGAGATGAAGAAGAGGTAGCAAGAATACACAGAAGAACTGTACAAAAAATGTTCTTAATGACCCAGATGACCACTCTGGCACTCACCTACAGCCAGACATCCTGGAGTGTGAAGTCAAATGAGCCTTAGGAACCATTACTACAAACAAAGCTAGTAGACGTAATGGAATTCCAGTTGAACTATTTCAAATCCTAAAAGATGATGCTGTTAAAGTGCTTGATTCAATATGTCAACAAATCAGTAGTGGCCACAGGACTGGAAAAGGTCAATTTTCATTCCAATCCCAAAGAAAAGCAATACCCAAAAAATGTTCAAATTACCACACAATTGCACGCATTGCACATGGTAGCAAGATTATGCTCAAAATCCTTCAAGCTATGCTTCAAACATTATGTGAACTGAGAACTTCCAGATGTAAAAGTTGGAATTAGAAAAGTCAGAAGAACCAGAGATCAAATTGCCAACATTCACTGGATCATAGAAAAAGCAAGGGAATTCCAAAAAAATCTACTTCTGCTTCACTGAGTATGCTAAACCCTTCGACTGTGTGTATCACCACAAACTGTGGAAAATTCTTAAAAAGTTGGAAATATCTGACCACCTTACCTGCCTCCTGAGAAATGTGTATGCAGGTCAAGAAGCAACAGTTAGTACTGGACATGGAACAACAGACTGGTTCCAAATTGGGAAAGGAGTATGTCAAGGTTGCATATTGTCACCCTGATTATTTAACTCATATGCAGAGTACATCATGCGAAATGCCAGGGTGAATGAATCACAAGCTGGAATCAAGAGTGCCAGGAGAAATATCACCAACCTTAGACATGCATATGATACCATTTTAATGGCAGCAAGTGAACAGGAACTAAAGAGCCTCTTGGTGAGGTGAAAGAGGAGTGTGAAAAAGCTGGCTTAAAACTCAACACTCAAAAAACTAAGATCATGGCATCTGGTCCCATCACTTCATGGCAAATAGATGGGGAAACAATGGAAACAATGAGAGACTTTATCTTCTTGGGCTCCAAAATCACTGTGGATGGTGACTGCAGCCATGAAATTAAAAGATGTTTGCTCCTTAGAAGAAAAGCTGACAAACCTAGACAGCGTATTAAAAAGCAGAGACATTACTCTACCGACAAAGGTCTGTATAGTCAAAGCTATGGTTTTTCCAGTAGTCATGTATGGATGTGAAAGTTGGACCATAAAAAACGCTGAGTGCTGAAGAATTGATGTTTTTGAACTGTGGTGTTGGAGAAGACTCTTGAGAGTGCCTTGTACAGCAATGAGATCAAATCAGTCAATCCTAAAGGAAATCAACCCTGAATATTCACTGGAAGGACTGACACTGAAGCTGAAGCCCCAATACTTTGGCCACTTGATGTGAAGAGCTGATACACTGGACAATATCCTGATGCCGGGTATTGAGGGCAAGAGGAGAAGAGGACGACAGACAATAAGATGGTTGGATGGCCACTGACTCAATGGACATCACTATTCACTATCATCAATTCACTATCAGGGAGATAGTGAAGGACAGGGAAGCCTGGCATGCTGCAGATCACAGGGTTGCAGAGAGTTGAACATGACTCGGCAACTGAACAACAATAACAACAATGAATCATTTAACTTCTTATTAATTATCACATAAATGCCTACATTGGAACAATAGCTAAAACAGGGTTCAATCACCAGTCTAAACCACCTTAAATTCCCTAACTACTTCTACAATTTTCCTTATACTTAAAGTTTCCCTTTGGCAAACGTTATAAACAAAGGTATAAGATAAGCAATCCACCAAGAAGAAAATATTTACAACATATATAACAAACTATTTAATATTCAAAGTGCACAAATCTCCTAAAATTAAAAAATTAAAAAGGATATGAGCAGGCTAATTATAGAAAAATAAAACTCAGGGCAATAAACATACAAGAAAGTTTTCAATATTATACATACTTTAAAAATACAAATGAAATAATAGGATTCCCTCCATCCCATCAGATTAGAAATCCACGTTTTAACAATAATATCAGTATTGGCTAGGGTTTGAAAGCTACATTTCCCTATATTTCAGATGAGAGAGGAAGTTGAAAGGACTTTTAGGAAGGAGTATTTGCCAGTCACCACCAAAATGTTACATGTACTTTATCCATGACCCTATTATTCTATCTCCTGGAATCTATTCAACAAAAATATCAATTCCCATCACCAAGACATATGGCCAAAGAGATTTACTGCAGCACTGTATATAATAACACAAAAAAGGGAAATGACCTAAATATCTTTTATCAGCAGAACAGAATGTAACACTCACAGTGGAATATTCTGTCAAGGTTAAAAAGAATGAAAAATAATAAAAGATTCTTTGATTTTTGTGACTAAACCAAGTCACTGGATATTCACATAATCCTTTTTATGGAAAGAAAAAATTAACCCTAAGTATAAATATATAGGCATTTTTATTATGTAAATGAACAGAAAAATGTCTACAAGGACATTCCCCAAAAGTGCCTTTGGCGAATGGGTAGAATGGGGTGTAAAGAAGTATTTTCACTTGTTTTTCTGTGACTGTCTACATTGTTTTATAAATCCATACATACACATATATAGATACTGATATGTATTTACAATAAGCATATGTTACATATTATCTGCATTCTATATGTATACAAATACATGTATATTTCTATCATGTCTAGATATATTGATACTTTTTTTTTTCAATAAGCGTATTTTCATTCATTACAGATGATGAAACAACAACAGAGCTAGAAGCTGGCCCTTCACCAACTAAAGAAGCCCTTCAGTTTGTCCTAAACCCACTCTCTTCCTAACAGTTAGGAAGGTCTGGAACTGCTAACACACAGCTCAAGTGTCCAAAGGTAATTTACCATGGTGGGGAGAATTTGTGCCGGAGCAAGAGGACAATAAAAAGTATATGTCATAATTAGCCTCCAATTAAAATAACTAAATTTAAAAATAAAATAAAGAAGGGGGGGAAAGTACATGTCCCAAGGCAGCATGTTAATGACCCAGCCCTTCCAGCCATGTGGCACCCCTCAGTCCTTGATTCTGATCTTTTATTAAGCAGTACCAGGTGCCGGCCCCTTGGCCATGCCTGTGGGCACACTCCCTTTGAATCTGGGCCACTTAGCTGAAGCTAAGGAAACATAATATGAGTGACCCTGGGACAGAGGGGCATGGGTTCCTAAGCATCCCAGAGTCCTCACAATTTGCTGGTTTATTTGAGAGGCCTGTTGGAACTGCTATAAGCTGAGTGTTTGCTGTGCTGTGCTCAGATGTGCTCAGTCATGTCCAACTCTTTGCGACTCTATGGACTGTAGCCTACCAGGCTTCTCTGCCCATGGCGTTTTCCCAGCAAGAATATTGGAGTGGGTTGCCATTATGCACTCCAGGGATCTTCTGGGCCCAGGGACCGACCTGCATCTCCTGGGTCTCCTGTGCTGGCAGGTAGATTCTTTACCATTCATTGCACCATTTGGGAAGCCCAAGCTGAGTGTTCATGCTCCCCCAAATTCACATGTTAAAATCCTAACTGCCAGTGTGATGGTATTTGGAGGAGGGGCCTTAGGGAGTAATTCAGTCAAGAGGGTGGAGTCCTTAAGAATGGGATTAGCCGTTATAAGAGAGATCCCAGAGAGCTGCCACCCCCATTTCTGTAATGTGAGGTTACAGCCAAAAGGGGGCTAAGGGCAGACTTAGGTGTAAGGGAGCATTCTGGGGCTGGAGGATGCGGCTTCTTCTGGCAGGCCTCCCCAGCTCCTCCACTGCCCTGAGGACACGTAGGAACTCTGCTGATCCCACACAGCTCATATGTCACTGGGCAAGAAAAAGGAACTGTAGGCGCATCAGAAGGAACAGTGGGCAGTAAAACAGATGGAAGAATAACGAGGTGTCACGTAGGTGTAAAAAGCTCCACGAACAGAAACGAGTACCCTGGGGCCACTGTGTTGCTGTGGCCAACACAATGACACAACAGGAGACACCTTTTATTAATAACTAACTCGGTATCAATGGGCACGTTTTCTTTGTGGTGTGATTTCCCAATAGAAGACTTCATACGCCACCTGGGGATATGAGTCTCTCCCATTTATGTCTGTTGTACCTGTTCGTCGCATCTATAATCACTTTCATCCTGTCATCACATCCATAAACCTTCTTGTAGAAAAAGATGCCAGTGACGTCTCAAGGTCAAAGAATGGCAGAGAACATGATCTCTGAAGCAGTCCCTTGGGCCCCCTCACACGCAAAAGCAACTAGCAAACTTCTTAGAGTGAGAGCAAGACAATCAGATGCTGTTTCATGTAGGCCCCTCCCTCGTCTCACCACCGGCCCCATCCCTCAACGCACAGAGGAAGGATTCATGTGCCTCATTACCAAACATCCCTGTAGCTGTGACTAGAATTCAAGCCAAACTGGCTGGTGCTGCCTTTTCCAGCCTTATACCTCACCTCATCCTAGGAAGAGCAACCATCAGTCAGGCATGAACCTCAGGCAGAGGCAGGTCAAGGGACTTGCCTGGGGTCACTTGCCCTGTAAGCCTGTTGACCTGCCAGGCCTGGTACTTAGGCATCTCCCATCCAGCTATCCAACATTTATTGAGCATCTACTGGGAATTCTTCAGAGAATAAAAGACTCTAGTTGCTGTCCTGCCAGAGCTTACAATCCAGTTGAGGAGGGTGGTGAGATATTAAATAAGAAAACGGGAGCAGAAAGCATATGGGGAAATATCTTTCTCAGTCACAGTGCCTCTGCATACCCTGGGGGTTGGTTTGGGGGTATGGATGTAGGAATAATGCAGAAACAAACAGGATATAGAGGAGATACTGGGAAGTCACCACAAGAGTGATCAAGAAGAGGCTCGGAAAAAATACCATCTATCAACAAGTCTCAGCTCAGCAGCCAACTTGATGAACATGTCTGAAGAGAGATGTTTCATCCAACAATGAACTGCGTCTTTTAATTTTTATTTATTCTATTGAAGACCCCCGTGGGAGAGAGGAAAGGAGAGAAAGAACGAGTCCAAAGTCAGGGTCAGATCATGACCCTAGCCCCTAGGGTGCGAGCTCCTTCTTGTCTGGCCTTGGTTTCAGGCACCTTAGTTATTCCACATGCTCAGCGGGTTGTGTGTGTGCAGCCAGGCATCACCTGGGAATCACTGTGACTTCACGAACACAGGTCAGTGCCTCTCTTCCAGGACACCAAGCCCATGCCCATCATCTCCAGCTCCTCACTCCATATGGGGGCTCTGGCCCAGGGCAGGGGACAATAATTTACCTGCTTCCAGGCCTCTTCCCACCTGCTCTAGCATTCAGAACCTGCTGTATGCTGCCCTTTACAGGAGATTCTGATGGAGGGTCAGAGAACCACATCTCCTTCCCTTCTGTAGATGGCTCCTCTCCCAGGCCAACCCCATGCTGTGGTGGGGGTGGTCATGACCCTTCTCCAGGACCCTGTCCTTGCCATTGCTGATGGTCCCCAGGGATAGGACCTGGCACTAGCCAACTGGGTCAATAAAGGGCCTTTCCAGGAAAGACAGCTTCCCCACATGGAAGAATCAGGTGACCCCAGAATCCCTGCCTCCTGCCATCCCTGCCCTAGTCATTTAGTTATCCTGCTGCTGTTTAGTTATCAACTCTTCCTCTGATTATACAGACACCCTGGCAGGTTGAAGTCAGGTATCTAGGATCCACAGGTGTCCCAGGGCAGGTGGGCAAGTGTTGGCTGACCCGTCTCCACCACTCTGGGTTCAGCTGCCCCACAGGTCTCATCACTGACTGGACCAGCAAAGAACCTGGTGGGGCCAAGGTATGGCCCCACCACCTGCTTTTCACCTTCCTAGCTCCAGAGTCTGCTTCACCCTTGTTGGGACCTCAGCCCTGGGCTGGTCACCTTCCTAAGCGACCGTAGTCACTTCACCCTTGCATCACTCAAGTCTGTCTTGAGTCAGCCCTGCAGCCAAAATTCCCTTAAATAGTTCACCTCACCCAACTATTTAACACACGTTCTTATAAGTTAAACACCCGTAGTCTCAGGGACGGGGGAGCCTGGTGGGCTGCCGTGTACATAGTCGCACAGAGTCGGACACGACTGAAGTGACTTAGCAGCAGCAGCAGTCCTGTCACCTGACTTCTGCGATTTCTTCCTCCCCAAAGCTCAAAAGGTTCTTGAATTCTCTTTATCTCTGTCTTTAATTTGTGTCAGTTTGATTACTATGTGTCTCAGTGGCTGGGACACTGTGTGCTTCCTGGACTTGGTTAACTATTTCCTTTCACATTTTAGTTAAGTTTTCAGCTATTAACTCTTTAAATATTTTCTTGGGTCCTTTCTCTCTTTTCCTTCTGGGACCCCTATAATACAAATGTTGGCGTGTTTTTATGTTGTCCCAGAGACCATCTTTGTTTCTTTTCATTATTTTTTCTATATTTTGTGGCACTGATGTCCACCATTCCGTCTTCCAGAACTTCTGTCTCAGTTCCTCTGCTATTGATTCTTCTAGTGTATTATTCATCTCAGTTTGTTCTTTAGTTTTTCATTGGTAAATGTTTCTTGCATCTTCTCCATTCTTTTTCTGAGATTCTGGATCAACTTCACTGTCATTATTCTGAATTCTTTTTCTGGAAGACTGCCTATCTCCACTGCATTTAGTTGTTTTTCTGGGGTTTTATCTTGTTCCTTCATCCGGGAGATAACCCTCTGCCTTTTCATTTTGATTAACTTTCCAGATTGTGTGGTTTTTGTTCTGCAGGCCATGGGACTGTAGTTGTTCTTGCTTATTCTATCTTCCCTCTGGTGAATGAGGCTATAAGAGGCTTGTGCAAGCTTCCTGATGAGAAAGACTGGTGGTGGAAAAAACTGAGTCTTGCTCTGACGGGCAGGACCATGCTCAGTAAAACTTTAATCCAGTTGTCTGCTGACTGGGGGTGGGGGCAGCACTCTCCCTGTTAGTTGTTTGGCCTGAGGCGACCCTGCTGTGGAGTCTATGGGCTCTATGGCAGGACTAATGGTGAACTCCAAGGGGGCTCACACCAAGGGGCACCTTTCAGGACTGCTGCTGCCAGTGCCCCTGTCCCCACAGCGAGCCACTGCCAACCCACGCCTCCACAGGAGACCCTCCAACGCTAGCAGGTAGGTCTGGTTCAGTCTCCTGTGGGGTCACTGCTCCTTTCCCTTGGGTCTTGGTGTGCACAAGATTTTGTTTGTGCCCCCCAAGAGTGGAATCTGTTTCCACTAGTCCTGTGGAAGTCCTGCAATCAAATCCCGCTGGCCTTCAAAGTCTGATTCCCTGGGGATTCCCAGTCCCTTTGCCAGACCCCCGGGCTGGGAAGCCTGATGTGGGGGCTCAGAACTTCCACAACAGTGGGAGAACTTCTTTGGTGTTATCATTCTCCAGTGTGTGAGCTGCCAACCCAGTGGGTTTGGGATTTGATTTTATGATTGTGCCCCTCCTTCTGTCTTGTTGAGGCTTCTCCTTTGTCTTTGGATGTGGAGTATCTTTTTTTGGTGGATTCAGCAACCTTCTATTGTACGTTTATTCAACAACTAGTTGCCCTGAATTCTCTTTATTGGAGTTGCTCTGACAGACAACTCCCGTAATTCTCTTAGGCTTCCTTAATCCACTAACGTGTCTTTAATGTTCTTTCTTTCTCTAGCCTGCACTGAGTATAAAAATGTGTGTGATTCTCAAATAAAAACCAGAGCCAGACCACCAGAGCCCCACAGTGGGAGTGGGGGTGCTCACAGGGTTGAGGACTCAGCTCCTGCCTAGGCTGTCTGTTCCAAGTTCTTATCTCCTCTCTGCCCGACCCCCTTCTGACACCTGAGACCTAACCCCAAGGGTGGTCAGAGTGCAAGGGGCAGGGGTCCCACTGTGACCTGAGCCCAGGCTCAGCTGCAGCCTCCTGGAGGGGCCAGGAAACATTCCTTGCATTCC
The DNA here is from genome assembly GCA_006410935.1 of Redunca redunca. Classification (NCBI taxonomy): domain Eukaryota; kingdom Metazoa; phylum Chordata; class Mammalia; order Artiodactyla; family Bovidae; genus Redunca; species Redunca redunca. Next base: position 25,261 of record SJYQ01000451.1, read on the forward strand.
TCTGGGGCCACTGCAAACTGGCCTTGAGCAAACAGGGTCCCTCGGGTTAGATGCTGCAAGTGCCAAAGACTCTGAATCATGACAGAAACTAGAAATCAGACAGACATCCAAGACAGAGCCCCAGAAAGAACTATGAAAAGAGCCCCAGCCATCCTCAACCACCTCGGGGCCTGGATCCTCTCTACCTTACCTTTGAGAATCTGGTAAGAGCTATTGATCCTCAGCCCTGAAAAAGGACTGTGTACACTCTTTTACATTTGGTTTCTGGGGGTTCACAGCACCTCTGAAACCACGTGCAACAACGCAGATGTCCATGGACTCAGGTTAAGAACTCAATGCACCTGGAAACAGGTTTCCAATTTCAACACCCTCGAGTAGAGATTTTTTCATTTTACAAAATGAAAAAGGATTGTTACAATTCATATAGACATGTGTTCATCCTAAAATAGGCGCCAATACTAAGGTATAAAAAGAAGTGAGTCATGCATATTCCTACCACCCAGAGAACCCACAGTGAACACTGCAGTGTGTGTGGTTAGAAGTCCTGCCGGAGATGAATGGTGCTCCAGTCCCTGCTCCAGTGCGAATGGTGACAGGGTCACTATGGCTCAAGAACATTGTTGCCCCTTCCCCAGCAGCAAAAAGTTTTTTGTGTCTCAAAGGTCTGTATCCCATTGAGGCCACCAAACCAACAGCCCAGGAAAGTGGGTCAAGGTTGGTCATCGTTTCTACGAAAACAGTCAAAAAAGAAGAGCAGTCAGGTAGATGGGAGAGTCTTGGGGAGGCCACCTGAGTGAGAGAGCATGTGCTGCAGGGGAGGTCGTGCCTGCAGGTATCTGGACACTGTGAAGACTGGTCTCACCCTCTGGTAGATACCTGGGGCTGGGGAGAGGCAGAGCTGGGTTCTGAGTTCCCCATAAAGCAGATCCCAGGGCAGTGTGGTCCAGCCCCTCAGTTGACACAGGAAAAAGAAGGAAGGAGGCAGGGAGGGCAAGAGACCATGCTGGAGCCAGAACCAGATAAATCAGAGAGGGCCCTGCTCCTCCTATCCTGGGCGGGGGCTCTTCTGGGCCCCAGTGAGGCATCCAGTGCTGGGGCCACGCTGGCAGGAAGCACAGTGAGATGGCTCCAGTGTCTCTGCGGGCATTCCTGACTGCACCTTCTTATTCAGGATTCAGATTCTGTCCCCCTCAAGACCTCGTTTCTGATCAGTCTCAAAACCCTCCCCCTCCAACCCCTTCCCCCAAGGCAGAGTGCTACCAGTATCACAGGGCTGTGCATCTGATTACCACTTATCTCACTTCAAGTTGTTTTTTATTTTTATTAATGTCGTCAGCTTGGAGCCCTGTTGCCAAGACAACAAGAAATGAGGCCCAAGCTGATCAGTGCAAACTCCGCCCAGGCAGGCTCCCACTGGGTCCCTGGCTCACCTCTATTCAGTTGTTCCCCCACTGGGTCCCTGGCTCACCTCTATTCAGTTGTTCCTCCAGTGTCAGCGTCCCGCAGCTTCCTCTCCTGTTTGTCTCTCTTCGTACAATCTTGGCAATTGGCACATACTCTGCTGAATTCACTGACTCATTTTACTAACACTTTCTAGTTTTACTAACGAGTCCTGATAACTTGCTCTCTTCTAAAATGGGAGATTCATCCTTTTCCGTCAGGCGGCAGCCATCAGGGTGAGCCGACATGGGCGCCTACAAGTACATCCAGGAGCTGTGGAGCAAGCAGTCGGACAGGCTGCGGGTGCACTGCCGGCCGTACCGCCAGCTCTCGGCGCTGCACCGCGCCCCACGCCCCACCCGGCCCAACAAGGCGCGCGGGCTGGGCTACAAGGCCAAGCAAGGCTGTCATACACCGGATCCGTGTGCGCCGCGGTGGCCGCAAACGCCCAGTTCCTAAGGGTGCCACCTACGGCAAGCCTGTCCACCATGGTGTCAACCAGCTCAAGTTTGCTCAAAGCTTGCAGTCGGTTGCGGAGGGGCGTGCTGGCCGCCACTGTGGGGCCCTGGGGGTCCTGAATTCCTGCTGGGTTGGGGAAGAGTCTACATACAAATTTTTTGAGGTTATTCTCATTGATCCATTCCATAAAGCTATCAGAAGAAACCCTGACACTCAGTGATCACCAAACCAGTCCACAAGCACAGGGAGATGTGGAGGCTGATGTCTGCAGGCAGAAAGAGCCGCTGCCTGGGCAAGGGCCACAAGTTCCACCTCACTACTGGTGGCTCTCGCCGTGCAGCTTGGAGAAGGCGCAATATTCTCCAGCTTCACCGCTCCCACTAATATAAGTAATGTTGGTAAAGTTCTTGCCTAATAAACAATTTAGGACTTTTTTGTCTGCTTAGAAGTGTTTTTTAATTTGTCTGTTAAAACTAGTTGTCTGTAGACTGCTTCACTGAATGCATCGTCAAATTATGAAAGTTAAAGTGCAATAATGTTTGAAGACTTATTGAAGTTACTTACACTTACACATATAAATGTATATGAAGTGATGGTGTATCTTGTTTTTAATAAGGGAAATGCCTTTGGTTTTGCTTTATTAGGGAGTTGATATGTCTGTATTTAAAATGCTGTTTGGTACAATAGGTGTAAAATTCTGTAAAAGAGGAGTGCAGAAACTTAACCCTGTAGATTTGTTAATGCATGTGGTGAGACCTGCAGCTTTATTGAGGTGATGAAATGCTTTACAGTTTTATGGAGTTTGGCAGGGACAATGTTTTCAAGTTGGATTTTCCTTGGAAATGTGAAGGGTGTCCTGATCCTTTCTCATGATCATATGCAGAAAAATAATGAAGTTTTTGACTAGGGCCCACGTTTAGGCTTAATCTAATACTACATTTGTGTAACTGCTGCTTCTGAAAGGCAAAAAGTAAAGTAATGCCACCATTTTTAAGAGAATTGAATAGACCTGTTGCAAGAGGGTTCTGACAAATGAATCAAATCCTGGTTTACCTAAATTAAATTGCCTTGGCCTCCATGGTACCACTGAAGTTCATATAAAGCTCCTGGTTCAGGCTTTGGGATCTGTAGAATACTGAACTTTGTGCAAAATGGTTGTATTTACACTGGTGTCAATTAAAACTGATGGAAATTGAATGTTAGATAAGTGAGTGGGGAGTTACCAGCCCTAGGTTTGTAAGGTAGTGAATGACCTAAATCAAATCCCTTATGATTATACAGTGGAAGTGAGGAATAGATTTAAGGGCCTAGATCTGATAGATAGAATGCCTGATGAACTATGGAATGAGGTTCGTGACATTGTACAGAGACAGGGATCAAGATCATCCCCATGGAAAAGAAATGCAAAAAAGCAAAATGGCTGTCTGGGGAGGCCTTACAAATAGCTGTGAAAAGAAGAGAGGCGAAAAGCAAAGGAGAAAAGGAAAGATATAAGCATCTGAATGCAGAGTTCCACAGAATAGCAAGAAGAGATAAGAAAGCCTTCTTCAGTGATCAATCCAAAGAAATAGAGGAAAAGAACAGAATGGGAAAGACTAGAGATCTCTTCAAGAAAATTAGAGATACCAAGGGAACATTTCATGCAAAGAT
>SJYQ01000452.1:5634-18333 GCA_006410935.1 Redunca redunca
TTTAATACTATGCTTTCTTTTTGGTTCATTAGACATTTAGAAGAGGTTTCCCCCACCCCCCAATATATATAAAATGTTTTAAATGGTCCTATTGGTATAAATGTCTAATTTAAGTGTTTTGTGAACAGAGAGTCTATTATAGTGCTTATACTTTAGAATGGGGTTTCCCTGGTGGCTCAGATGGTAAGAATCTGCTGCAACATGGGAGACCTGGGTTCAGTCTCTGGGTTGGGAAGATCCCCTGGAGAAGGGAATGCTACCCACTCCAGTATTCTTGCCTGGAAAATTCCACGGACAGAGAAGCCTGGTAGAGTCAGACATGACTGACCGACTTTCACTCTCTTTCTTTCTTTTATACTTTAAAATATATAGGGAGATTTCATGATTAATTTTTATGAATGTTTCATGTATACTTGGAAAAAAACATGTTTTCTAACTGTTGAATGTCAAATTTTATATAGGTCCATTAGAACAGCAACAACTAAATGCAGTCTTTCTGGCTTGAAAAACCATGTGTACTGATAAAAGTGTGAAAGTCACTCAGTTGTGTCCAGTTCTTTGTGACCCCATGGACTATACAGTCCATGGAATTCTCCAAGCCAGAATACTGGAGTGGGTAGTTGTTCCCTTCTCCAGGGGATCTTCCCAACCCAGGGATTGATCCCAAGTCTCCCGCATTGCAGGTGGATTCTTTACCAGCTGAGCCACAAGAGAAGCCTGAGAATACAGGAGTGGATAGCTTATCCCTTCCCCAGAGGATCTTCCTGACCCAGGAATCGAACCAGGGTCTCCTGCATTGCAGGCAGATTCCTCACCAACTGAGCTATCAGGGATTCTCACTTTTCAGTGTACTGGAAAGTGAGAAGCAAATCCTGAAAAGCATTAAAAGGGAAGCATCAAAAATATGCAATTTTTATAAGTCCCTGATTGACCCCTGAGTTCGAATGGAGGCTAAGTCCTTCCACTAAGGATGAAAGAACCAACCCGAGAGTTGGGTTGTCATTTTATTCATGGCTCGAGTCTCACCAAGTTCAGTGGAGGAGGAGAACACAATACATGCCTCCATGGCATCACATTCATAACGTCAAGGACACAACTCAAAAGTCCTTCATGTCTGGGGAATCAGGAAAACATGCCCAATATTCAAGACAAATGGCCACACTCAAAACGAGGTCTGCTCTTGCATAAACATAAGATCTGGCCAAGTAATCTAACCTGCATATAAGATAAAGACAGGACAAGCAAAAGTTAAGAGAATTCAGTACCACCAAAACAGCTTTAAAATTTAAAGGGACTTATATAGTCAAGAAATACAAGAGAAGAAAAAAGATCTACAAAATCAACCCCAAACAATTAAGACAATGGCAATAGGAACATATATATCAATAATTGTTTTAAATGTGAATGGATTAAATGTACCAACCAAAAGACACAGACTGGCTGAGTGAATACAAATACAAGACCCATATATATGCTGTCTACAAGAAACCCACTTCAGACCTAAAGACACATATAGACTGAAAGTGAGAGGATGGGAAAATCCATTCCATGTAAATGTGGAACAAAAGAAAGCTGGTGTAGCAGTACACATATCAGACAAAATAGATCTTAAAATAAAGAAGATTACAAGAAATAAGGAAGGATATTACATAAAGATCAAGGGATCAATCCAAGAGGAAGACATAACAATTGTAAATATCTATGCAGCCAACATAGAAGCACCTCAATACATAAGACAAATATTAACAGACATAAAAGGAGAAATTGACAGTAACACAATAATAGTAGGAGACTTTACACCCTATTCACACCATTGGAAAGATCATCAAAACAGAAAATTAATAAGGAAACACAAGTCTTAAATGATATATTAGATGAGATGGATCTTATTGATATCTTCAGGACATTCTACCCAAATGCAAAAGAATACACCTTCTTCTCAAGTGCACATGGAACATTCTCCAGGAGAGACCAAATCTTAGGTCACAGATCAGTTCAGTTAAGTTCAGTTCAGTCTCTCAGTTGTGTTCAACTCTTTGCGACCCCATGGACTGCAGAGCACACCAGGCCTCCCTGTCCATCACCAACTCCCGGAGTTCACTCAGACTCACATCCACAGAGTCAGTGATGCCATCCAGCCATCTTATCCTCTGTTGTCCCTTTCTCTTCCTGCCCCCAATCCCTCCCAGCATCAGAGTCTTTTCCAATGAGTCAACTCTTCGCATGAGGTGGCCAAAGTACTGGAGCTTCAGCTTTAGCATCATTCCTTCCAAAGAGATCCCAGGGCTATCTCCTTCAGAATGGACCGGTTGGATCTCCTTGCAATCCAAGGGACTCTCAAGAGTCTTGTCCAACACCACAGTTCAAAAGCATCAATTCTTTGGTGCTCAGCTTTCTTCACAGTCCAACTCTCACATCCATGGGTCACAGATCAAACTTCAGTAAATTTCAGAAACTTGAAATTGTATTAAGCATTTTCTCTAACCACAACGCTATGAGACTAGATATAAATTACAAGAAAAAAAACTGGAAGAAACACAAACACATGGAGATTAAACAACACGTTTCTAAATAACCAACAGGTTACTGAAGAAATCACAAGGGAAATAAAAAGATTTTTAGAAACAAATGACAATGAAAATATGATAACTCAAAACCTATGGGATGCAGCAAAAGCAGTTCTAAGAGGGAAGTTTATAAAAATACAATCCTACCTCAAGAAACAAGAAAAACATTGAACAGACAACCTAACTTTACACCTAAAACAACCGGAAAAAGAACAAAAATACTCCAAAATTAGTAGAAGGAAATAAATCATAAAGATCTGAGCAGAAATAAATGAAAAAGAAGTGAAAGAAACAATAGTAAAAATTAATGAAACTAAAAGCTTATTCTTTGAGAAGATAAACAAAATTGATGAACGTTTAGCCAGACTCATCAAGAACAAAAGAGAGAAGAATCAAATCAACAAATTTAGAAATGAAAAAGGAGAGGCTACAACAGACAATGTGGAAATAAAAAGAATGATAAGAGACTATTATGAACAACTATGTGGCAATAAAATGGATAACCTGGAAGAAACTGACAGATTCTTAGAAAAGTTTAATATGTCAAGGCTGACCCAGGAAGAAATAGAAATTATGAACAACCCAATTGCAAGCACTGAAATTGAAGCTGTGATTAAAAAAAATCTCCCAAAACAAAAGGTCAGGATGAGATGGCTTCTCAGGAGAATTCTATCAAACATTTAGAGAACTAATGCCTATCCTTCTAAAACTCTTTCAAAAATAACAGAGGAAGGAACATTTCCAAACTCATTCTATGAGGCCACCATCACCCTGATACCAAAACCAGGCAAAGACAACACAAGAAAGAAGACTACAGGCCAATATCACTGATGAACATAGATGTAAATATCCTCAACAAAATTTTAGCAAATAGAATTCAGCAACACATCAAGAAGCTCATATACCATGATCAAGCTGGGTCTATTCCAGGGATGCAAGGATTCTTCAATATACGCAAATCAATCAATGTGATACACCATATTAACAAATTGAAAGATAAAAACCATATGATCATCTCAATATATGCAGAAAAAGCCTTTGACAAAATTCAGCTCCCACTTATGATTAAAAATCTTCAAAAAAATGGACATAGAAGGAACTTACCTCAACATAGTAAAGCTCATATATGATAAGCCTACAGCAAACATTATCCTCAATGGTGAAAAACTGAAAGCATTTCCCCTAAGGTCAGGAACAAGACAAGGGTGTCCACTTTCACCACTATTATTCAACATAGTTCTGGAAGTCCTAGTTACAGCAATCAGAGAAGAAAAAGAAATAAAAGGAATCCAGATTGGACAAGAAGAAGTAAAGCTCTCACTATTTGCAGATGACATGATACTGTACATAGAAAACCCTAAAGATAATATTAGAAAATTACTAGAGCTAATCAGTGAATTTTAAAAAGTTGCAGGATGCAAAATCAATACACAGAAATCACTTGCATTGCATTTCTATATACTAACAAAGAAAAATTAGAAAGAGAAATTAAGGAATCAATCCCATTCACCATTGCAACAAAAAGAATTAAATATATAGGAATAAACTTACCTATGGAGACAAAAGAACTGTACACAGAAAATTATAAGACACTAATGAAAGAAATCAAAGATGACATAAATAGATGGAGACATAGTCCATGTTCCTGGGTAGGAAGAATCAATATTGTGAAAATGACTGTACTACCAAACACAATCTATATACTCAATGCGATCCCTATCAAATTACAAATTATATTTTTCACAGAACTAGAACAAAAAATTTCACATTCATATGGAAACACAGAAGACCCTGAATAGCCAAAGCAGTCTTGAGAAAGAAGAGTAGAGCTGGAGGAATCAACCTTCCTGACTTCAGATGATACTACAAAGCTACAGTCATCAAGACAGTATGGTACTGGCACAAAAACAGGAACATAGATCAATGGAACAAGATAGAAAGCCCAGGAATAAACCCATGCACCTATGGGTACCTTATATTTGACAAAGGAGGCAAGAATACACAGTGGGGTAAAGACAGCCTCTTCAATAAATAGTGCTGGGAAAACTGGACAGCTACATGTAAGAGAATGAAATTAGAATACTTCGTAGCACCATACACAAAGACAAACTCAAAATGGATTAAAGACCTAAATATAAGACCAGAAACTATAAAACTCTTAGAGGAAAACATAGGCAGAACATTTGATGAGATAAAGCAAGATCCTCTTTATTTTGGGGGGCTCCAAAATCACTGCAGATGGTGACTGCAGCCATCTCCTTGGAAGAAAAGTTATGACCAACCTAGATAGTTTATTCAAAAGCAGAGACATTACTTTGCCGACTAAGGTCCATCTAGTCAAGGCTATGGTTTTTCCTGTGGTCATGTATGGATGTGAGAGTTGGACTGTGAAGAAGGCTGAGCACTGAAGAATTGATGCTTTTGAACTGTGGTGTTGGACAAGACTCTTGAGAGTCCCTTGGACTGCAAGGAGATCCAACTAGTCCATTCTGAAGGAGATCAACCCTGAGATTTCCTTGGAAGGAATGATGCTAAAGCTGAAGCTCCAGTACTTTGGCCACCTCACGCGAAGAGTTGACTCATTGGAAAAGACTCTGACGCTGGGAGGGATTGGGGGCAGGAGGAGAAGGGGACAACAGAGGATGAGATGGCTGGATGGCATCACTGACTCTATGGATGTGAGTCTGAGTGAACTCCGGGAGTCAGTGATGGACAGGGAGGCCTGGCGTGCTGCGATTCATGGGGTCGCAAAGAGTCAGACACGACTGAGCGACTGAACTGAACTGAACTGAAGATCCTCCATGACCTACCTCTTAGAGTAATGGAAATAAAAACAAGAGTAAACAAGTGGGACCTGATTAAACTTAAAAGCTTTTGCACAGTAAAAGAAACACTTAGCAAGGTGAAAAGACAACCCTCAGAATGGGAGAAAATAATAGCAAATGAAACAACTGACAAAGGATTAATTTCCAAAATATACAAGCAACTCACACAACGCAATACCAGAAAAACAAACAACCCAATCACAAAGTGGGGAAAAGACCTAAACAGACATTTCTCCAAAGAAGACACACAAATGGCTGACAGATACATGAAAAGATGCATAACATCGCTCATTATTAGAGAAATGCAAATCAAAACTACACTACAATGAGATACCACCTCACACCAGTCAAATTGGACATCCTCAAAAAGTCTACAAACAGTAAATGCCGGAGAGGGTGTGGAGAAAAGGGAACGCTCTTGCACTGTTAGTGGGAATGTAAATTGGTACAGCCACTATGAAAGACGGTATGGAGATTCCTTAAAAAACTAGGAATAAAACCACCATATGACCCAGCAATCCCACTCCTAGGCATATACCCTGAGGAAACCAAAATTGAAGAAGACACATGTATCCCATTTTTCATTGCAGCACTATTTACAATAGCTAGAACATGGAAGCAACCTAGATGTCCATTGACAGATGAATGGATAAAGAAGTTGTGGTACATATACACAATGTAATATTACTCAGTCATAAAAGGGAATGCATTTGAGTCAGTTCTGATGAGGTGGATGAACATAGAACCTATTATACAGAATGAGGTGAGTCAGAAAGAGAAAGATAAATATCGTATTCTAACACATATATAAGGAATCTAGAAGAATGGTACTGAAGAACTTATTTACAGGGCGGCAGTGGAGAAACAGACATAGAGAATAGACATGGACATAGAGAGAAGGGAGGAGAGGGTGAGATGCATGGAAAGAGTAACATGGAAACTTACATTCAGTTCAGTTCAGTTCAGTCACTCAGTCATGTCCGACTCTTTGCAACCCCATGAATCGCAGCACGCCAGGCCTCCCTGTCCATCACCAACTCCCGGAGTTCACTCAAACTCATGTTCATCGAGTCAGTGATACTATCCAGCCATCTCATCCTCTGTCATCTCCTTTTCCTCCCACCCCCAATCCCTCCCAGCATCAGAGTCTTTTCCAGTGAGTCAGCTCTTCTCATGAAATGGCCAAAGTACTGGAGTTTCAGCTTTAAAATCATTCCTTCCAAAGAACACCCAGGACTGATCTCCTTTAGGATGGACTGGTTGGATCTCCTTGCAGTCCAAGGGACTCTCAAGAGTCTTGTCCAACACCACAGTTCAAAAGCATCAATTCTTCAGCACTCAGCTTTCTTTATAGTCCAATTCTCACATCCATGCATGGCTACTGGAAAAATCATAGCCTTGACTAGACAGACCTTTGTTGGCAAAGTAACGTCTCTGCTTTTTCATGTTCTGTCTAGGTTGGTCATAACTTTCCTTCCAAGGAGCAAGCATCTTTTAATTTCATGGCTACAGTCACCATTCACAGTGATTTTGGAGCCCAGAAAAATAAAGTCAGCCACTGTTTCTCCATCTATTTGTCATGACGTGATAGAACCAGATGACATGATCTTAGTTTTTTGAATGTCAAGCTTTAAGCCAACTTTTTCACTCTCTTCTTTCACTTTTGAGATATGTATACCTGTGGTTGATTCATGTTGAGGTTTGACAAAAAACAACAAAATTCTGTAAAGCAATTATCTTTAAATAAAAAATATAAATTAAAAAGAAAAAAGAGAAGGGGAAGAGGGAGAAAGAAAAAACATAATCTTTCAAAATCTATTGTTATGGCACACATTTTTAAAGTAGCTTGACTTCTTCTTATAAAATATGTCTTGCAGAAAAATTTGAAAGTGCGTATAAATAAAAAAATAGAAATCATCCATAATCCTACTACCTAGTATTAAAAGCAGTTGGCATTTTATTGCATTGAAAACTTTTCATCTTTTAAAATTTTTATTATGGAAAATTTCAGGCTTAAGGCAGAAATAGAAAGCAAAGTAGTGATATGTATCAGACACAAAGCAATTACCAGTGTTCTGCTGTGCTCTGACAGTTTTTTAAGCTCCAGACTATAACTTGCACCTCTCGTTGTTTCAATCTATGTCCTATTGTGAGTTTATTTTTACCCCCAGGTCATTGAAAATTATTTTTTGAAAACATAATGTGCAATGTTGTGCCTTATTTCATGTTATACGCATGCATGCTAAGTTGTTTCAGTTGTGTCTGACTCTTTGTGACCCCATGAACTGTAACCCACAGGCTACTCTGTCCATGGGATTCTCCAGGCAAGAATACTGGAGTGGGTTGCCATACCCTTCTCCAGGGGATCTTGCAAACACAGGGATTGAACCCATGTGTCTTATGTCTCCTGCATTGGCAGGTGGGTTCTTTACCACTAGCTCCATGTGGGAAGCCCATTTCATGGTATGGTTGCCATTAAATTTAAAAAACAAGTTATCACCCAGATGTGATCCTGGTAACATTTTGACAATTGATCTGACAGTGTGTTTATAGCAAATACAGGATCCAGCTCCCTGTGACCTTTCTCGAAGCATCCTTATTAAAAGCAAAGGTGATAACCTTCAGTTCTGGCCTGGCAGACAGGATCTTGTGCATGCCCTGTGGTTAGCTCAGCTGTGTCCCACCCAGCTGTTCCCTGCGGGTCTGAGAGCTGGGCTTCTACCTGGCATCTGGGGGCCAGGTGTCACTCTGGGCTTGTGTTTTGCAGCCTTTCATATTTATAAGAATTCCTTTCTCTTCCCACAATAGCTGTTTCTAGGAAGTAAATTTTATTAGAGGGTTGAGCAGATCATCCACCTCCATATGCCTATGGAATTACAAAGTTGCTGCTTTGGCTTGAGAAGAGAAAATTCGCAGTGAAGATAGACCTTTGTAACCACAGCTCTCAAATGGAAGAAGCACAGGTTTCTTTGGCTCTCTCACCTTTTGACACACCAGGGCACCTGGTTCTGTTGTCACCTGATGGGAGAAGGAGGGAGGTACACTACACAATAAGATCCCTTCTGGTGGGTTTCTTTTTCTGCTGCAATATTGACCTGCCTGCCCTGTATTCATAATGCTTACTGAAGGCTACTCGCTATTGTTTATTTCAGGCACTATTGCTCTGTACTGATAACTTAATGCTGATATCACCATCATTCATGAAGCATTTTTGGCCAATTGCTTGCCTAAGTTATGGCATCAAGCCTGTCCTGGGCTTTATGTTCACTGTAGTAGTTCAGTTTCTCGATCACTGAGTGCCCACTGTTTTGCAGGCACTGCTCTAAGCTCTGGATAGAGGTACAGGTCTTATCACACTAGGCAAAATCTGCGATGGTCAAGCCAGGATGTTTGGGCTAGATCAGTGAACGCTGTCCATTTCACAGTGTAGATGAGAAGGGACGCTGCTGACCTCAGTTATCAGGAAGTGGCAGTCCATGTGCCTTAGGCAAAGAGATGAGAAGTGATAAATGCTAGTGACTCTCATGTCCCCTTCTTGGCTGTAAGTCAGAAGTCCCACGAGATGTCCATATGTCTCCTCAGCATTCCTGCACATGTCTGAGATGTCTCAGCCTCCAGGGAGGCTGATCACAGAGGCTAGAGGCTAGCAGGTGTTGACCACCCAATAAGATAAACCTTTGAGGAAAGAGAGAAGTGGAGAAAGAAGGGGGTCAGGACTGAGCAGAGGAACTGGGCACACGGTGGCTGGCTGGAGGTGCCAAGCACACCTCAGTCCTTGTTGGCCACTATCAACCCACCTGATGCCCTCCCATAGAGATCGGAGGTGGCTTTGGTATTTAGAACCACTGCTTCCTTCATCAATGCAGGATGATTTTGCAAAGAAGCCTTGCTAAATATGTGTGTGTGTGTGTGTGTGTGTGTGTGTGTGTGTGTGTGTGTGTAAGGGGGTGGTGGGATGAGTGGCCTGGCTCTGTATAGATTGTGGGTAGCATAGTCTTCAGAAGGACCTGGTTGTTATCTAAAGCCATCCTTTAGTGCAAGACAGTGAGACACAAAATGACTATAAATAGTTAGGCTTCCTGGACAAAATCTAGTGATGTGGGGACTGCAGTTGCCCAGAGATCAGGAGCCCCGTGAGGACTTAGGGTGCCTTAGCATGGGTTTGTGAATTACTTCCAGTCACTGCTCAGCTCTCAAGGTCTTGCCTCCTTGTTCTGTCCATGAGTCAGTGTGGTGTCTGTGATGTTTATGGGACATCACCTCTGTTGATATCATGCAGGAGGTAGAAGGAAGAGAGCTGATCTGAGTGGTGTGGTTAGTAAGAAATAAACAAAGTGAGCTGCATAATTCAGGGTCAAGATCACAGAGTGTGGTCTCGAGGACTTGGGTTTGAATCCTGACTCACCTGCTCCACCCTGTTCCCCAGGAAGATCTGACCTCCCAGCCTCAGTGTTCTCATCTGTAAAGTGGAGAAAGAGATCCCACATGGATATCAAGTCTTGCTGCCTGATGGAGATTAAGGCGATTTTTAACTCCCCAATGATCAGAAAAGTGATTGGAGTCAAAAAGCCCAGAGGACTAATGTCAGCAAGCATATGGTGAATTATTCAGGCCACACAGAACCCAAGCCTATCAGGGTGATAGGAAGGGAAAGATCGCTATGTCCTGCTGTCTGGCAGCCTGTCTTTGCTCCCTCACTTCAACAAATGACCTCAGCAGGCTCATTCATCTTAAACAGTAGACCTGACCCTGAAGCACAGATGTTAAATAGCTTGAGCTCTGCGCCTAGACATGCTGTCTGGTCGTTGGCGAGCTGGGGTGAGGTAACCGCAGAGAGAAGCTGCTTGGCTGGATGCACCAAGATGCTGACTGTCAGGCTTTGTTTGTGAGGGTGATGATGCGTCTAACCACCTGCTTCTGCAGGGGGGTTGCCATGGGTTCTGCACGGGCCATGCCATCTGACGTGGAAGGATAATGTGGAGATTGAAGGAGTCTCATGGACCGGGTCTTGTTTATAGTTTGACAGGTGAGAAATCTAGTATCAGCAGTCTGTGTGGTCGCCATCAACTTCGGCTGACCCGGTGAGGCTGAGATGGGCTCACCAAGCAAGGGGAATTGTTACCTCCTCATCTGGTTCCCACCAGCTGTACCTTCTGCCATGGAACTGGGCTTCCTGGTGGGGACGGGCAGGGCTGTGTGTGTGTGTTTCTGCTCTGTGCTTTCACGTACCTTTTATTTAAACCTTACAGCAGCCCCATAGGAACATATGATTTGACCTTAAGGATGGGTAGGACTTTGCCAGTTGGAGGGAATGTAGGAGGCATTACAGAGCCTCGATTCAGACAATATATCTTTGTTTCTTTTAAAATTCATTTATTTTAATTAGAGGATAATTACAATATTGTGGTTGTTTTTGCCATACATTGACATTGTGTATGTGTACCACAACTTCCTTATCCACCCATCTGCCAATGGACATCTAGGTTGCTTCCATGTCTTAGCTATTGTAAATGGTGCTGCAATTAACACTGGGGTCCATGTGTCTCTTCCAGTTCTAGTTTCCTTGGTGTGTATGCCTAGCAGTGGGATTACTGGGTCATACAGCAGTTCTATTTCCAGTTTTTTAAGGAATCTCCACACTGTTCTCCATAGTGGTTATACCAGTTTGCATTCCTACCAACAGTGTAAGAGGGTTCCCTTTTCTTCACAACCTCTCCAGAATTTATTGTTTGTAGACTTTTTGATGGTGGCCTTTCTGACCAGCATGAGATGATACCTCATTGTGGTTTTAATTCACATTTCTCTAATAATGAATGATGTTGAACATCTTTTCACATATTTATTAGTCTCTATCTCCCTCCCCTCTCTTCTCTTCTCTATATAACATCATCTTTAGTTTGTTTTCTTTAGATTTCGTTTTTGATGTGGACCATTTTTAAAGTTTTTATTGGATTCATAACATTGCTTCCATTTTATGTTTTGGTGTTTTGGCCACAAGGCATGTGGGATCTTAGCTTCCTGACCAGGTATCAAACCCACACCCCCTGCATTGGAAGTTGAAGTCTTAACCACTGGGCCACCAGGGAAGTCCTGGGATGATGGTATTTGACTCGGTCATTATTGTCACTACTGAAGATGCAGCTACCTAGAAGCAGTATGGCTGAAACTGGAAGAAATCCTTCTATCTCCATGGCAGGTAATGGAAAACCACTCTACACTCACAGACAGGATCTTCAAAGTCTCAGATCTCTTAGGGATGAAGGTCTGAATTAATCAAACTAGCAAAGAAAGCTGACTAGTAAAGGGCTAAGTCTGAGGTAGACTAAAGCTAGAATTGTTCATGAAAAGCCCTTCCATGTACATCAGTGGAAAAGCCCCAGGTCCTTGCTCTAGAGCAGGTAAAGGGAAATTGTCCCAGTGTCACACATGCATAGTACATGATATGTTATCTAATATACAGCAGTTATATATCTGCTGATATAGAACTGTGAATATAAAGACAGCAACTTTATCTTCTGACATGGCTGGCTCTTCCTCTATATTCAATGTCTAGATTGCCAAATTTCGGGTGTACTTCTATGAGAAAATTAAAGAGGCAACCGAGAGCCTCAACTTTCTACCTGATTGCTTATCTGTATATGATTGCATATCATGTATATGTTTGCCTTGCAATGGGAGTAAGTCCAAGGAGAAGCAACTGTGAAGCTGTCCAGGCCATTGTTCTTGTTAATCCTTGATCCTGGGTCAGAGGTAACAGCAACATGGACTGGGTGGCGGAGGAGAGAAATCGTCAACATCTGCTGTGACCTCTTGGCCAGCTTGAGAAATGAATACTGATCACCTCTACCACTGTCCCTTTGCTTGCTAGGAAAGTCTCAAAGGAATGACTAATTACCACCTCCATTTTTGTCTTGAGGAATAGTTAATTTACAATGTTGTGTTAGTTTCAAGTGTACAGCAAAGTGATATATATATATATATATATATATATATATACACACATATGTTGTTCTCCATTATAGGTTATTGTAAGCTATTGAATATAGTTCCCTGTGCTCTATAGTAGATCCTTGTTGATTATCTATTTTATATATATAGTAGTGTGCATATATTAACCCCAAACTCCTAATTTATCCCTCCCCTGCCCTTTCCCCTTTGGTAATCAGAAGTTGGTTTTCTATGTCTGTGAGTCTGTTTCTATTTTGTAAATAATTATTTGTGTCATATTTTAGATTCCACATATGAGTGATACCATATAATATTTGTCTTTCTCTTTCTGACTTACTTCATTTAGTGAGATAACCTCT
>SJYQ01000452.1:24545-51667 GCA_006410935.1 Redunca redunca
ACAGCTATTTGTAAGGCCTCCTCAGACAGCCATTTTGCTTTTTTGCATTTCTTTTTCTTGGGGATGGTCTTGATTCCCGTCTCCTGTACAATGTTACGAACCTCCATCCATAGTTCCTCAGGCACTCTGTCTCAGGTCTAGTCCCTTAAATCTATTTCTCACTTCCACTGTATAGTCATAAGGGATTTGGTTTAGGTCATTCCTGAAAAGTGGTGGTAATAGGATGAAAACTCAGATATTCACATATACAGTGAGTAATGGAGCCAAGATTCAATCCAGGACTTTCTGTTTCTAAAATCTATGTGTTTAGATATTAAATTATGCATTCAATAAATATCTATTGAATTCCTAGTGCAAAGAGAGAAAATACTGTAGGCACTCATAGCTTGGGGTCTGGGGCCAGAGCTTCTTCATTTGAATCTAGCTCTTCCAATTTCAAGCTGTGTGACCTTGTGAAAGGTACTGACCTCTCTGGGCCTCAGGTTTTTCATCTTAAAGTGGGAATAATAACATAATAACTTAACTGAATATGAGAAATGACTCAGTGTTCATGCAAAGTGCCCTGGGCAGTGCCTGGCACATCATTGCTAGCCATTTCTGTGATATGCATGGTGAAGAAGTCTGGAAAAGTCTTGGCTGTATGTGCTAGGGGTGAAGATGCGAGGTGAGAGCTCTGGGGGCGGGGCAGCAATAGTAGGGCTTAAGTTGGGAAATTAGGCCAGGGAGTGACAAAAAGCCAGAGTGACTTCAACAGAGGAGTAGGGTGGGGTGCAGTGGGGTGAAGGCAGGATGCAAGGTCAGAGAGTGTGCTGGACGCCAGTCATGTAAAGACTGTGGGTACCTGGGCAAAGCATTTGGATTTCTTTTGGTCATGCTGTGTGGCTTGCAGGATCAGGGACTGAACCCAGTCCCAGTAGCAAAAGCACCAAGTTCTAATCACTGAACAGACAGGGAAGTCCCCAGACAAATTCTTTGTTTTGGGTCTTTAAAAAACAATTGTTTACTTGGCTGAGATGGTGAAGGACAGGGAAGCCTGGTGTACTGCAGTCCATGAGGTTGTAAAGCGTCGGTACAGCCTAGCGACTGAACAACAACAAGTGTATTGGCTGGGTCGGGTGACAGGGGCAGCACATGAGCTCTTCCGCTCTACGGCGCACTTCCAGGTTCCAGGGTACACAGGCTTGGTTGCTCCTTGGCGTGTGGGATCTTAGTTCCTCTACCAGGGATTGAACCTGCGTCCTCTGCATTCCAAGGGGGATTCTTAACCACAGGACCACTGGGGGAAGTCCCATTTTGGATCTTTTTAAAGTATAAAGAAAGCCATCTGAAAATTGAGAACAGAAGAGGGACATCATCTGACTTAAGGAGCCTGGCAGGATTCTTAGGGTCCAAAGGGTCACAAAGAGTCAGATACAACTGAGCGAGTAAAACCTCCCCAGCAATCCAGCCAAGCATCACGAAATAGGAGATGGAAGGGTGGGGTTCAAGCTGACAGATAGTTGAACAACTGACACAGAGAACTTGGTTTGGGGGTCCTTTGGGTACGAAGCATCAAGAATTTGATTTGATGGATCTGTTAAGATGCCAAATGGAGGTCTTGGGGATATAATGGTTGTATAATCAGGAGGTTGAGGAGAGGTTGAAGCTGAGATAAGAATTTGAGGGTCAACAACTACCATGCTTGATTTGTATCCATAAACACAGGAAATCAAAGTAAGGCTTTAAAAACTAGGTCTCAGCATCTAACGCTTCCTGTACTGAGCTGGACACAAGCATGCTATTATTGAACTGTCATATGTCAGTTAAGGAAGTGCTTCTTTTTGCTTAAAAATTTGGTAATGTGGAATTTAGGGGCTTCCCCAGTGGCTCAGCAGTAAAGAGCCTGCCTACAAGGCAGGAGCCGCAGGAGATGTGGTTTCACTCCCTAGGTCAGGAAAATCCCCTGGAGGAGGGCATGGCAACCCACACCAGTATTCTTGTCTGGAGAATCCATGGACAGAGGAGCCTGGTGTGCTATAGTCCATGGGGTCGCAAAGGGTTGGACTTGACTGAAGAGACTTAGCATAGGCTTAGCATGCACGCATGCATGTGGGATTCAGAAAAAAATACAACAATCTAGATAAAATGTTTCCATCTGGCAAAATAAGTTTAGGGCTTGGTGCAATGGGTGGAAACAACTTCCTAATGTCTTCTGTTCTAAGATCCTTCCTTCGGTGAGGGTTATGTATAAATGATTCCAGAAATATAGCTGTCCACTCCATTTATTAGCTGTCCACTCCTTGATTTAGAGGATGAAATTTTTCTTCCATGGCATTTTTTGGTAAAGTATCGCATTACACAGAAATCGAAACATTCATAAATTTATTGAACTGAGCTAAAATGAAATGGAATGTATTAATTGGATATTTTCTACTTACATCATCATCATTCAAAAGGACCTTAAAACACTGCAAAAGTTTCAAGTAATTAATCTTTATAGGAAGCCTAGATATTGATCAAAGCAGATATCATAATTCCCCATAATAATTATGGAAAGGGCAAGACTACACACCTTGCAAGAGTCTCAAAAGTTTTAGGATTTAGACAAACTGATCATGCTTATCTGCTTTTGGAGCGGCCTGCCATGGGTTTAATACATGGAAGATTAAGGAGTGTCCTAGAAAGAACTTATCCACAAGAAAGAGAGTTAGCACAGCTGTGTGCAGTGCTGAAAGTAGAGTCTGCCCCTAGGCTGTGCCTCTGACCCACCTCCATGGATACATCTCTGAGTTACAGAGACACATATATGGTGAATATAATTTAAGACTTCCTCACCCAAAACTCCATAGATATTTGCCTTATCAACTGAGCATTTATTGCGTTTTTTTCTCCCCAGCATTCCTCACTTCCTTCTTCTCCTAGCAATCCTCTTCCTTCTTTGTGGAATTGTCCTACCCTACCTTTTGTGAAAATTGAACGGTGCTCCCAAACCCAAGATCTTATCCCCTCTCTGCAGTGACTCACTTGAGGAAGAGTGCCTGACTCTATCTGGGCTATATTGTGTCTTTGGCGAATTTTTACATATGGCTGTTGAAAGTGATGTCGTGTCTCTCCTCTGAGGTGGGTAAGCTGGAGCAATGTAAGCCTGGGTCAGATGGGGACTGTTTCTCATCAAACTCACGCTTACGCAGCAAGGATTTCTCTTCAGCGTAGGAGGGAATGAAACTGACAGAGAAATGGAAGGCTTTGAAATGGGATGGTCAGAGATGAAGGCCAAGAAAAGAGGGAGAGAGTAAGAGTGAGAGAAAAGGGATGGGGGAGAGGTTGGTTCTAATATTGTAAAACCTCTGAAGACTCTAAAACCACATTGTAGATTTTCTGGCTGTATACAGTCTCATACATTCCCACTTTCTAAATTTCAAAGAGGTGCTGAACAGAGATCTGAACAGGTGCTGAACAGATATGAAAGTGGAAAGGAACTTCCCTGGTGGTTCAGTGGTTAAGACTTTGCCTTCAATGCAATTGGGGGTGTGGGTTTGATTCCTGGTCAGGGAACTAATATCCCACATGACTCATGGCCAAAGAACCAAAACATAAAACAAAGCAATCTTCAAAAAGACTTTTAACCTGGTCCACATTAAAAGGATCTTTTTAAAAAGTGGAGGAAAGGAATTTTCCTATGATACTAGGAGTATTTGGCCCCATGGGGCCTCTGTGTCATTGCTCGGTGCTCAGCCATGTCTGACTCTTTGCAACCCCATGGACTGCAACACCAGGGCTGTAACAAGCCAGGCTTCCTAGTCCTTCACCATCTCCTGGAGCTTGCTCAAACTCATGTCCATTGAGTCAGTGATGCCATCTAACCATTTCATCCTCTGTCGTCCCCTTCTCCTCCTGGCTTCAATCTTTCCCAGCATCAGGGTCTTTTCCAGTGGGTCAGTACTTTGTAGCAGGTGGCCAAAGTTTTGGAGCTTCAGCTTCAGCATCAGTCCTTTCAATGAATATTCAGAGTTGATTTCCTTTAAGAATGACTGGTTTGATACCCTTGCTGTTCAATGGATTCTTGAGAGTCTTCTCCAGTGCCACAGTTCTAAGGCATCAATGCTTCAGCACTCAGCCTTTTTTATTGTCCAAGTCTCACACCCGTGCATGACTACTGGTAAAACCATAGCTTTGACTATGGGGCCTCCACAGGATGTGGCCAGGCTCTAGCACCTCAAGTGCCTTGACACATTAAAAGCATCCTCAGAGGGATGAACCCAGAAGAGCTCTCTGGGGAGAGACCAGTGCTTGAGAAGTGGCAACCACCAGAACAGTGTTGGGGCTTCCCACGTGGCACAGTGGTAAAAAATTCGCCTGCTAGTACAGGAGACACAGGAGACAAGGGTTCGATCCCAGGGTTGGGAAGATCCCTGGAGGGGGAAATGGCAACCCACTCCAGTATTCTTGCCTGGAAAATCCCATGGAGAGAGGAGCCTGGCCGCCTACAGTCCATCGGATTGCAAAGAGTTGGACACAACTGAGTGACTGAGCGCTCACACATGTCAGGAACAGTATTAGCTGCATCAAGAAGCAGCAAATATGGTCAGGAAGGGCAAAGGAAGCTTCGGAGGAAATGAAGGCACCTTTGGGACACATGGCAGTGCCGCTGACATTGGCCAGATATGGCCATCCTCACAAAGCTTATAGTACCCAGCTATAGACATATCACTATGAGAAACATGGAAAGTCTTCCAAAGAGAAGAGAAAAAAAAAAAAATCAGACCCCATGTAAACGCAGAAGTGAGAAAGCGTCTGTGGTCTCAGAGAAGCAGATGGGAGCCGGAGCAGGCCTTTGGGGGCAGCAGTGTTCGTGGTGGCCATAGCTGTAAATGTGACCCTGCTTTCACTCTCACACTGTAAAGTTCTGGGGAGAGTGGGTTCCACAAAGTTTCATTTTCCCAACTGGCAAAAACAAAACCAAGAGTAACATAATGACGTCCCAGCTAAACACGAGGGCAATGCGCTCATCTTGAATCGTGTGGGGAGGTCAGACTTGTTGAGCCACCAGAATTGACACAGGAAAAATAAAGCTAGAAACAGGAAGCTCATCACATGCTGAGTTGGGCCCAAGATCAGGGAGAGAGTCAACATTTAGAGGGAGCTGAACAGTTAGACTGTGAGGAATGACCAGAGGACAGAGCTGGCCTGGGCTGGCAGAAGAAGCCAAGTACCTACCTGTCCAGAAAAATTTACTGTAGCAAGGTCACATTAGAGTTCCTGTCTGAGATGCTGAACTCATGGTGCAATGCTGAAGGCCTCAACCCAGCATCTGGGAAACAGTTTACTTCCAAGCTATTCATAGAGGAAGAACTCTGTAACTCTCTGACCTAAGACTTAGAAGATTATTTTCTAACCTCATCTTTCTAGTTCTCTACTGATGCTACTCAATAAAACTACTTTTCTATTTTTAATTACGAAGATAAAATGGGGGTGGAAGCACTTCAAAAAGCTGAACACTTTTAAAAACTAAGAAATCTTTATAAATATGTGCATGCTAAGTTGCTTCAGTTGTGTCCAGCTCTCTGCAATCCTGTAGACTGTAGCCCGCCAGGCTCCTCTGTCCATGGGATTCTCCAGGCAAGAATTCTGGACTGGGTTGCAATGCCCTCCTCCAGGGGACCTTCCTGATCCAGGGATTAAACCCTCATCTCTTAGGTATCCTGCATTGGTAGGCATGTTCTTTACCACTAGCACCACTTGGGAAGCCCCATTACTTATTATATTAATTGCTAGTAATGTGATAAATATTATTATAATATTAATTATATTAATACAGTCTGTCAGCCCAAAAGAAGAAAAAAGAGACAATCACACAAATTACATAAACTGACTCAAGAAAAAAATAAAGAACCTCACAGACTTAAAACAAGAGATGGAATCAATAATCCAAAACCTCCCAACAAGGAATAGATCATGATGAGATGGCTTCATTGGTGAATTCTACCAAACATTTAAAAAAGAATTCATAGAAATCCCTCCAAAGTCTTCCAAAAAACAGAAGGGTTTATTTTCTAATTCATTCCATGAGGCCAGTAATAGCCTAAAATCAAAACCAGATAGAGCTGTTGATGTTAAAAGAAAAAAAAAATGACAGACCAATATCCCTTAAGAATAGGGCTTCCCAGGTGGCCCTGGTGGGAAAGTATCACTCCAGCACTCTTGCCTGGAGAAACCCATGGACAGTGAAATCTGAAGGGCTACAGTGCATAGGGTCACAAAGAGTCAGACCTAACTGAAGCAACTTAGCAGGCACATCCCTTAAGAATACAGGTGAAAATGTTCTAAGAAAATACTTGAAAACTGAGTCCAGTATCATATTAAAAGGATTATACACAGGGACCAAGTTGGATTCATTGCACCGTGAGTACAATGGTGCTTCAAAATAGAAAATCAATCAGTGTCATAGGCCACATTAACAAAACAAAATAGTAAAATGTGATCATCTCAGTTAACACAGAAAAAACATTTGACAAAATCTAGGGCTTCCCAGGTGGCTCAAATGGTAAAGAACCCACCTGCCAATGCAGGAGATGTAAGAGATGTGGGTTCAGTTCCTGAGTTGGGAAGATCCCCTGGAGCAGGGCATGGCAACCCACTCCAGTATTCTTGCCTGGAAAATTCCATGGACATGGAGCCTGGCGGGCTACAGTCCATGGGATCACAAAGAGCTGGACAAGACTGAAGTGACGACACTCACACAATACTTTTTTATGATAAAAACATTCAGAAAGATAGAAATAGAAGGGGAGTTCCTCAACATGGTAAAGTGTGTTTATGAAAAATTCACATCTTATTAAAAGGTGAAAAACTGAAAGCTTTCCCTCTAAGGTCAAAAACAAGACAAGGATGTCTGTATTTATCCATGCTACTCAATACTGTAGTGAAAGTTTTAGCTAGAGGAATTAGACAAGGTAAAGAAATAATAATAAGGAAGAAGACTATTTGCATAGGATATTGTAGTAGTAATTTCAATTGCTCAGTTGTGTCGGATTCTTTGTGACCCCATAGGATGAAGCCTGTCAGATTCCTCTGTCAATGGGATTTTCCAAGCAAGAATACTGGAATGGGTTGCCATTCCCTTCTCTAAGGAATCTTTCCGATCCAGGGATTGAACCCAGGTCTCCCGCATTGCAGGCAGATTCCTTACCATCTGAGCCACCAGGGTAGCTTTATCCAATAGGATATAATCCTATATAAAAAGATCCCAAATAATCCACAAGAAAGCTACAAGAACAATAAAAAAAAAATTAGCACAGTTGTATGTGAAAAATTAAGAAAAAATCAGTTTTACTTCTATACATCTTCAATGAACAATCTGGAAGGGAATTTAAAAAGCAATTTCATTTATAATAGCATCTAAAAGAATAATATACTCAGGAAAAAATTTAACTGAAGAGGTGAAAGGCTTATACAATGAAAATTCTAAGACATTGCTGAAGGTAATGCAAGACTTAGCAGCTGAAGAACAATAACTACCCAAAGCAATCTGCCATTTCATCTTAATCTCTATCAAAATTCTAACAGGGAAAATAACAAGCCAACAAATATATGTACCTTGTAATTTCTGTTAGTGATAAATTCCATCAAGATAACAGAATTGGAAATGTGATGGGATTGAGGAGAAAAGGTTAATTTAGATCGGATGCTCAGGAAGAGCCTCTTGAGAGGGGCTTGGAAGGTGGAGTGATTGGAAAGGGTAAGTCCCACAAATGTAAGTGCACATTTTCAAAGACAATTTCATTACCACCCTTAGGGAAAATGTGGCTTCCTTATTAATACAGTGTTCATAATTGAAAATCAATGTGAATAACAGAAATAAAGATCTAAGAATTTAATTATTAATTTGCTGAGCTTCTTACATTTTCAGTTAATGGGAGAGTGATGGTGTAACTAATTCAAAATAATACATAATCTAACAGGCTTTGGAGACCAGCTAAAATACACACGTACACTCATGTCTTCAAAGTATCTGGTGTACTCACACACAAGCACTTTCCCTTCAGGTCTGTCTCCGTGATGAGTTGCCAAAGCACCGGATGAACAATGGTGATGAAGGGATGTATGAATATTCCCCCAAATTAAATTCATATAATGGTCACCTTAGTGGTTTAAAATCCGGAAAGCCTGAGAGTCACATTTAGCCAAGGGAAGCTATGCCAATTTGGAGAACATGATACTGATAGAGTTAAGCGATGTGGATGGCAAGCATTTACACATGCTTTGTCAAAATGCTGTTAGAATTGATCTATTTCAGCAAAGACTGCTTCCAAACTAGACGCGACTCATCTGGAAACTTGGCACTGTGTGTTGTTGTTTGAGATGGGCCTTGACCTGAAGGGGCACTGAGTACAGATTGCTCCAGAATGCAGCAGCCACATGAACCAGAACTCTGGGAAGCACCCCCACCCCACCCCACCCCTGCCCAACCCACAGAAAGCCGGGTATCGTGTCCTTACTTCATTCGCTTCCCAGGGCTGGTCCCATGGCCCAGGATGCAATTCTGCTGGGGACAGAGGAATACTTTGTGCTTCCTTTGGGGCCCAATTTACCTAGGAAATGGGCAAAATAGTTTATTAATACATTCTCTCAAGAAACTAAAGAATAATTTACAAACAGAATTTTAAAGATGGGAGATTATGTTAGGACAGAGAACAATGGGATGGTGATGGACAGGGAAGCTTCAGTCAGACAGACAGAAGGACTAAACAATGACTGCAGGTTCCTTTGGAGGATGCTGTTTAAATGCCATGTCTGCTTTATCCCCTTCGAGTTACCCCTTGTCACAGGCAGGGAACACAGCTCCCAAGCACACCCTCCTCCAGGCATGGAGATGAAGTGCTGTTCAGAGAAATGATGCAGATGAGATTGTGTGCACTACTTACATTGAGCTGAATGCTGCTTCCAGAAAGATCTCTCATAACAATCTAAGTTTTCAAAATATGTGTATTGATGACGATGATTTCTGTAAAAATGAAGACCTGCATATAAGATGCCTAAAGATTGGAATGTTAGAAGTACCTCCTTGACCTAAAGCTTCCCTGGTGGCTCAGATGGTAAAGAATCTGCCTGCAATGCAGAGGCTCGGGTTCAAATCCTGGGTCAGGAAGATCCTCTGGAGAAGGGAATGGCAACTGCCTCCGATGCTGCAGTAGTCCATAGGGTCACAAACAGTTAGACACAACTGAGGGGCTACCACTTTCACTTTTCACCTTGACCTATGTACTTTCATAAGACCCAGGAGGCCAGGCTCAACTTTAGAATTCTCGGACTCAGGGAGTTTTGCCATGGAACGTGATGGCCCTGCCCCAACCCCATCTCTTCCACCACTGGTCCTGCCCAGAAACCAGAGGGGCTTTTCACCCTTGTGTCACTCCCTAGCTCATTTATCCACTTTTTGACCCCACAAGGAGCTTCCCTTCAGCCACCCCTCAAGCACATGGGCAGGTGGGCCTAGACTCCTGTTCAAGGTGTAAGGAGTGGGCAGGGAGTGTTTACCCAGGGAAACCCACGATGCTGGGATGCAGGAGTGCAGCTTCAAGGGGGTGCTGTACAGGCTTTGGACCATGTCTCACTGGCACCAGTGATTCCTCGCCCCAGAGGCCACAGAGATAAAGTGTCATTTCATCATGTCACCTCAAGGGTACATACTCTCAAACTGACATCCCTGTAATGTTGCCTTAATACCTGGAGACTGAGGTAGCAGTAATCAGGTTTCCCCACAGTGAAGTTACATCTGCCCCCCTTTTCTTACTGTCCTCCATGGAAGGACATCACTTAAGGGATAGGGAGTTACGCCCCACCTCTTAGAGGGGTGAGTATTAATGTGAATACATGAAATTTTTCTGTACAGGAGATATTTCCTTTCTTCCCCATTTATTAATTTATCGCATCATTTATTGATATCAGTGTGAACTTATGGATATTTATTTTATACTTTGACTTCCCTGGTGGCTCAGATGTTAAAGCGTCTACCTGCAATACGGGAGACCCAGTTTCGATCCCTGGGTTGGGAAGAT
The DNA here is from genome assembly GCA_006410935.1 of Redunca redunca. Lineage (NCBI taxonomy): Eukaryota > Metazoa > Chordata > Mammalia > Artiodactyla > Bovidae > Redunca > Redunca redunca. The sequence goes on from SJYQ01000452.1 coordinate 34,583, forward strand.
CTCCTGGAGAAGTAAATGGCAACCCACTCCAGTATTCCTGCCTGGAGAATCCCAGGGACGGAGGAGCCTGGTAGGCTACAGTCGATGGGGTCACAAAGAGTCGGACGTGACTAAGCGACTTCACTTCACTTTGGGCTATAATCCAGTGTGAAAGTGAAAGAGTTAGTCACTCGGTTGTGTCTGACTCCTTGTGACCCCACGTAACCTGCCAGGTTCCTCTGTCCATGGAATTCTCCAGGCAAGCATTCTGGAGTGGGTAGCTCTTCCCTTCCCCGTGGGACCTTCCTGACCCAGGGGTTGAAACTGGGTTTCCTGCCTTGAAGGCAGACTCTTTATCACCTGAGCCACCAGTATTCCTTTTATTTTATTTTTTTCGGCTGCACTGGGTCTTCGCTGTGGCTGAGGGCTCTTTGTTGAGGCATGCGGGCTTAGTTGCCCCTTGGCGAGTGGGATCTTAGTTGCTGGACCAGGGATGGAACTCACATCCCCTGCATTGGAAGATGCATTCTGAACTACTGGGCCATCAGGTAAGTCCCTATGATTCAGTACTCCTTTACTTACATTTGTCACTCGAATTGTTCAAGCTTTGGTCACCAGGGGCTCTTTCAATGTCTTCTGTGTCCCTTCAACATAACCCCATCTATGTGGTTCTTCTGTTTTTCATGGTTTTTTTTTTTTTTAGCATGCTATTAGTATTCATTACAGAGTATCAATTCACTTATGAATAACAAATTCTTATATATAGTTATGAAACTGTGGGCCTTGTCTAGGTTTTATAGCCAATATTACAATATTCAGAATGGGTAAAATCAGGAGCAAATAAACAGTCCACCGTGGAGAATAACCAATGAACAAAGTGCCTTTCTTCATGAGTTTGCTACACATTAAATTTATATTCCCCAAGGTATAAGATAAAATAAGAAATAGGAAGCCAATGTAAGTATTTTTGTTTAAGGAAGGATATGATAAAGATCAGATTTAAGACATTTAGGGAACGGGAAAAATATGGATGAATTGTATGGACACAGAATTATCTGTGCATCCTTTTAGGAAAAGGGGAGAAAATAAAATTTAAAATGTGCTTTAATTTAAGCAGGCAAGAAACATTAATTAAAGAAAGATAGGGAAGCCTGGCCCTTGGACTGAGAAGTATGTTTATCTGTTTTCAGCTCCATCTTGTAAATTAATTTCTCTGTCTAGAAGAGAAACCAATGATTTTTCATGTTTACCAGGAAACTCAACAAGGAGCAGGGCTGCCAAGTAATTGAGTTAAAACAGATTTCCAGTAAAGCTAAAATCTGACTCTGATGTTAGAAGAAATTTTCCAGGGTTCTGTTTTCTTGCCTTCAATACAAAAAAAAAAAAGGATAAGATCACTGTTATCATCAAATTGTTTTATTATTCATCCCAAGCATAAAAAAGCTTAGGTTACTGTGAGAGGTAATAAAATCAGCAGTGACAGAAGATAAGATAGTTCTTATTGTTAATTATTTTCAGTGTAACTGAACTTAAAATAAACTTACTGGGATTAAAAAAAATTATTTCCCACCCAAATTTTGCTTCATTTCCCCTGGCATTGTAATAACTTTAGTACAATTTTTAATATTCAATGCAGTTGCTTGATATTATCTCCCTAAGGCAAAATTGAAGAATAAGCTTAAAAAATATTTTTCTCACATATTTAGAACAAAAACATAGTGCATAATTTTGTTTATACAAACAAAATTTGTCGCAAATCACATATGAGGTAATTAAAAAAAAACTGAACTAGAATGAAGATACTGCAAATAAAGAGGAAAGATAAATATTAAAGATACTCAGAGAATCTGACAAACACATTTCTGACTTTCCCAATGTGGAGAATTTGGCAAATATTTCACACAAGACTTTTAAGGTTGACATTAATCTCTGGGGAAATTTGAGAATAAATTATTAAATTAACAGATTATGAAGAAGGTGATGGCACCCCGCTCCAGTACTCTTGCCTGGAAAATCCCATGGATGGAGGAGCCTGGTGGGCCGCAGCCCATGGGGTCTCTACGAGTCGGACACGACTGAGCAACTTCATTGTCACTTCTCACTTTCATGCACTGGAGAAGGATATGGCAACCCACTCCAGTGTTCTTGCCTGGAGAATCCCAGGGACGGGGGAGCCTGGTGGGCTGCCGTCTATGGGGTTGCACAGAGAGTCGGACACGACTGAAGCGACTTAGCAGCAACAGATTATGACTTACTGGAAAAAGAAATGTTGTTTACCGGACTCTTATATGAATCTACTACACAGGGTACTCTCAAGTAACTATTTTTTTGTCACTAGAGTTAGGGTAGATAAGAGAGGCTATTGTGTAACTTCATATCAATAGACCATTTGTTTAAAAGTCCTGCAATTTCCCTGTGAATAAGAAGTTGATTGGTAAGGCTAGACCCAGAATATATCACTTAGATATGTGATATCATTTAGATATGTGAACCCACCAGTGTTCTTGGCCTCCTAAATCAATAGAAATTGATCAGAGGCCAGGCAGGAAATTCAGGCAAGGTTTTATTGGGACCCCTGCTACAGCAGTGGGGAGGGAAAGCAAACGACTGGTTCACTTGCTTGCTAGCTCCCTGATGCGGGCAGGGGCGGGGTGGGGGTGAGCTTTTACCTTAACAGGGTGAGGGCAGGGCTGTGTCCAGGGTCTGCCGGAAGGGCAGCTTAGGTGCTTTGCCTGCCCTTTAGCTAGGGTTGTGTGTAGGGTCATGTGCTGCTGCTGCTGCTAAGTCGCTTCAGTCATGTCCGACTCTGTGCGACCCATAGACGACAGCCCACCAGGCTCCCCCGTCCCTGGGATTCTCCAGGCATGAACACTGGAGTGGGTTGCCATTTCCTTCTCCCTGCTTTTGTTTGTGGCTCTTCAGAAGTGACAGTTGGGGTTTTTTTTGTCTCTTTGATCTTTGGTCCAGAATTTGCCCTAACTGCACATGGATAAAGTTATTTTTAGTTCCATATGGTTTCTTTGTATTTTGTTGCTCAAGAAGAGGTGTGTCCAGGTGCAAGCATTGCCGCACTGCAGCAGAGGATCCCAGTCCCAGCTGGGCTCAGATATACCTAGAGTTACAGAAACCTACAAGCAGAGATTTGGTTTGATGGCTCCTTACCAACCTATAAGAAGTCTCTAGCAAAACTTCTCCAGACACCTGTCTTGGTCCAATGCTCTTTACCATTTTTCAAGACTGAAGACAAAGCAAAGTTAATGGATTGCACTTGCATCCTTGTTTGAATGGATAGCTCTTGGGGTAAGTGCTATATTCAGGCCAAAATCATCTTTACAAGGAGAGCAAAACCAATAAAAGGACATTCAACAGGAACAAAGTCCTGGATTTAATACAAAAAGTCAAGAATATAAATACAGAATGAAGATTTGCCTTGGCAGCAAAACATTTTTCAAGGAAATGTGACGCTTTTGTTGACCACAATTTTAAAATGAGTCAATTTATGAGGCAGATATTCCCCCATCCTCCCCTTAAAAAGGTACTGTTATTTTGGTCTGTGTCCAAGGGACAGAAATAAGATTATGGATCAATATTATCTTAAGCAAAATATAAACTCTAAGCTCTCTGTGTGCTCCCTGTAAGCACTCAGGGAGCTTACAGTTCAGCAGAGGTGAGTATGGGGTAGAATCCTTTTTCCTAAATACAGCTATGCTTCTTATTGGATTATTTTCAAATTCAACTCACCCTGATCAGGTAAGACTTTATCAGTGGTTCGCTTAAGAATTCAACTGCAAGGTCTCTTTTTCATTTTCACTTCCTTGCATCCTTGCAATTTTCAGAATTTCACAATTAAACAACTTTAATGCAGCTTACTGAACACTATTTGTAATGTCTAGTCTTCATATGTTTTGGTAAATTCATAAGCAGTTAAATGTTTGATTGTTACTATAATAATCTAAAAAAAATTTACAATTATGTAAGAGGGAGGTGAAAAGGATAATTTGTAGTGGAAACTAAGATTAAGCATATTTTTCTGTATTCATTTTCTCTGGGTTTTCTAACAGCTATGGCAAAGGGAAAATTAGTAGATTATGTAGGTGCTATTGGGCTTCCCAGGTGGTGCTAGTGATAAGAAACCTGCCTGCCAGTGCAGGAGATGTAAGAGAGGTGAGTTCAGTCCCTGGGTGGGGAAGATGCCCTGGAGGAGGGCTCAGCAACCCAGTTTCCAGCGTTCTTGCCTGGAGAATCCAATGGACAGAGAAACCTGGCGGGCTACAGTCCATAAGGCTGCAAAGAGTCGGACACGACTGAAGTGACTTGGCATGCACGCGTAGGTGCTCTTACCATTTTAATGAGCACATTTAATTTTCAGGATAGATGGATATTTTGACTTTTGGCACCTAACTCAAAAGAGGAATAAGTTGTATTAATTTTATTTAAAAGTTTTCAACAATATAATAGATCATGTGTGTTTTTTTTGTTAACATGTAATTGACATATACATATATTAGTTTCAGGTGTGCAGCATAATGATTTAGTATCAGTTAAGTTCAGTTGCTCAGTCATGTCCGACTCTGTGACCCCATGGACTGCAGCACACCAGGCTTTCCTGTCCATCACCAATTCCTGGAGTTTATTCAAACTCACGTCCATTGAGTCAGTGATGCCATCCAACCATCTCATCCTCTGTCCTCCCTTTCTTCAATCTTTCCCAGCATCAGGGTCTTTTCAAATGAGTCAGTTCTTCACATCAGGTGGCCAGGGTATTGGCATTTCAGCTTCAGCATCAGTCCTTCCAGTGAATATTCAGGACTGATTTCCTTTAGGATGGACTGGTCAATATCAGTATCTGTTGTGAAATGGTCATCCCAGTAAGTCTAAGTTAGCATCCATCACCATGCATAGCTACAAACTATTGTTCTTTTTTTAATTCTGGCTGTGCCGGGTCTTCATTGTGGCATTCAGGGATTTGTTGTTTTTGCCTCTTGTTGCAGTGTGAGGGCTTAGTTGCCCCAAAGCATGTGGGATCTTAGTTCCCTGACCAGGGATAGACTCTGTATCCCCTGTGATAGAAGGTGGATTCTAACCACTGGACCACCAGGGAAGTCCCACAATCTATTTTTCTTATTGTGAAAATATCAAGTTCTACTCTCTTCGCGACTTTCAAATACAAAATACAGTGTTCAGTACAGTGTTCTTAACTACAGGCACTCTGCTGTAAGTTACATTCCCAGGACTTATTGACTTTGTAGTTAGGAGTTTCTACATTTAGGCTCCCTTCACCCATTTCAGCCCACCCACCACCTCCACCCCTGGCAACAACCAGTCTGTTCTTTGTGTCTATGAGTTCATGGCTTTTCGTTTTCTTGGATTTCACATAAAAGTGAGGTCATATGGTAATTTTCTTTCTAACATTTTTTTAAGAATCTTTCTTTTTTAAAGCCATTTTTATTGTATTTTATTCAGTTATTTTTATTATTGGCCATACTGTGCAGCATGTGGAATCTTAGTTCCCCAACCAGGGATCAGACCCATGTCCTCTGCCCTGGAAGCATGGCATCTTAACCACTGGACCACCAGGGAAGTCCCTGTCTAACTTACTTCACTTGGCATAATGCCCTCAATGTCCTCAAAGTCTACCCCAGTCATCCCAAAGAGTACGATTGTTACAAACGGTGATGTCTCTTTGAAATGAACTTCACTTGCTATAATCAGCTTGGGCCTCTTTATTAGCTGTTGGCACATGAATGGCTTTACATTTAGCAGTCCTAAATTCTGGAAACATACTCCTTTGCTGCTTTATATTCTCTCACCAAAGAGCATTTATCCTCTTTACAGTTATTTTTAGTCTTAACAATCCATTTTAATTTTTGAATCTTCTGAGGAATTTTATTTTAAAAGGCTACAGAGTTATTCCATTTCAAAATTTTATGGTTTTTGTGGTCTGCATAAAGAATAAGAAATTTATATCTGAGAAAATAAACCTCTCTTTATCGCTCCTTTACTTGGGCACTTTGGGATTTCAAGGTTGCTCTGATCTTCCTTCCATGACCGTCACCACCATTTTTACGTTCAGTTTAACATTTCCTTCTTTGTTCAGAAAGGCATGTTGCCTGGGTATAAGAACTTGACTTTTTTTTTTTTTTTGGCTTTATCCTGAAACCTTCTCTTTTGCATCCAGATTAATTTTCCTAACTGGCTGGGGAAAGCCACAGGCTCTGTCCTTGAGAAACACATGGCCATCTGCTGTTCATCTGCTCACAGGAAGAGGGAGTAAGCTGCCACCCTCGGGGGGCTGGGATCCTGGCATCAGGCAGTAGCCAAGAGAAGCCACCTGCTATGTGCAGGAAGAGCACTCTCTCTCCATAGAGTTCAAGGGAGGATCCTGGTAACCACCTAGAGGGGAGTTGTCCTTGGAATGAAGGTCGTCTGAAATTCTCACTCACATCTGAAACTGATCAGTATTCTTTCTGCAGTGTCCCTTCCTGCCATCCGATGAGGCCACAAGTTCATGCATGACCCTGATTTCTGAAATGTGGTCGCTACTGATCTGTAAGTGATGTTTTTGCAACCATGAAAAAGAGCAATGAGATGCACAAATGATTGATAATTCATTTCACATGCTCTTCTCACCCTAAATATTGAAATCTCGTTTATTGAATGCCTAGCATAGACTAGTTTCCTGCTGCATAATTGTTTCCAGGGACACTTTATCCCTACAGCTGAGGCAGTATATCAAGAGAGCCCAACCTGAGATGGTTTGAGCAACTTCTCATTTCCTGCCCTGGAATATCAGAGTCCTGGTGGTGGGGAGCAGCAGAAAGAAGCTAAGCAATTTAGAGTACAAAATGCCTCCCAAGGATGGTGTCATTTAAATTTCACCTAATAAAGTCCATTTTGATTGCTGGTAATGTTATAATATATCACTGTTGAAAGAATCAATGAAGTTTCCTTTTCCTTCTGGAGTCTAAAGAATATTGAGATTTTTCAAGTCAGGGCACACAGTGGGATCTGAAAAGTAAGTCATTAGCCTTGCACTGGCTCACTTAATCAGATGGCCTATTCCTAGACTGTAGTCTTCAACTGAGTGGAAAATGAAACTTGGCACCTTCAACAAAAAGGACAGGATCAATATCCTCATTTGTGTGCCAGCCATGGAAATCAATATTTGCTACCTAGAGCCTCTCAGTCCACTAAAAAGTATACCTATTTATTCTCTCTTTTCTATTTCTCTTTCAATTTGATATACACGTTTGGAAGAATTAGAATAGCCAGGTTTTTTTGCATTTTCTAAGAGGTCATCACTAAAGAGAAGCTGAACCATGTCCACAAAGCAGAATGATAGCATGGTAAGTCAAGCTAAACAGTCCTTCCTTTAGCATTTATTGTTTGTAGACTTTTGGATGATGGCCATTCTGCATGAGGTGATACCTCACTGTGCTTTTGCATATCTTCAATAATTAGCAATACTGAGCATCTTTTCATGTGACTCTTTCAGCAGCCAAAATTCTAAACAACTGGTAAGTCATATTTTTTCACCCAACTGGTTATTTTTTTTTAATATAAAAAAATTTTGATCTGAAAAGAAGGTTTGCAAGGATATTTCATCAAAGGTAATATGAAAATAACACAAAATGCATGTTCTAGTTTTATCATTCTTGATTTACAAACATCATTATCAACATACAACATAGATTTTATTGCAATTAAGAGAATCTGTACTTTGCTTTTCACTGTACTTTTGTAGATAAGAGAAGATTATAATACTTAGTCAACATCAGCTCTGATGTTCTTTGAGAAAAAAGAATCTATAAATGCATGAAAGTAAGTTAAATAAAGTTACTCGTAATTGATATTGGAAGGAAAAAATGACAGACTGTCTTTGATTCAACTTGACTCACATGATCAAGTCAACTTGATTGGCATAATCATCATCTATGTATAAATACTAAGTTTCTGAGAGTGGCAGGGCTTGGCTTAGTGATCTAGGAATCCAGATGAGAGAGCCTAGACTGCCTGGAGCCAGAGGTTTAAGTCTTGTCAGCCAACCCTTTCTCTTTCTTTCTTTTTTTTTTGATTATCTTAACTACTTTTTTTTTTAATTTAATTTTTTATTTTAACTTTAGTTTACTTTACATTACTGTATTGGTTTTGCCAAACATTGACATGAATTCACCACGAGTGGACAAGCGTTCCCAAACATGAATCCCCTCCCACCTCCCACCCCATACCATCTCTCTGGGTCCTCTCCTTGCACCAGTCCCAAGCATCCTGCATCCTGCATCCTGCATTGGACATCAACTGGCAATTCATTTCTTACATGATAGTATACATGTTTCAATGCCATTCTCCCATCTCATCCCACCCTCTCCCTCTCTCTCTCCCCCAGAGTCCAAAAGTTCACTCTACTGGTTATTTTTATGAGGCTCTAGGAGCATTCATGTTCATTTCCCAGCCATCCTGTATCACAGCCTTTCCCAGATGGATCCACAATTTTCTCTCCCAGAGGGTCAAACCATCCTAATTTCTGAGTCATCTGTGTTCATCCTATGGGATTGGAATGATGTCACTCTCACAGACTGGGAGCACTATGGTCCATTACCCCTGCTAAGTTCCTGAACCAGGCTCTTGTGTGTCTCCAGGAATTTATTCCTCTTAGTCACACTCGTGCCTGCCTCTGCTTCTCTTGATCCAAAAGGAGCAGGACCTAGGGACTGGGACAGATGGGTATTAACTGAAAGGGTCCCAAGGGGAACTTCTAGGGTGGCAGATATGCCCAGGTGTCACAGGCATACCGCATGTAAAAGGCATTAAGCTGGGTCCTCAAGATATGTTTTACTCTATGTAATTTATTCCTTAAAAAAGTACTAGAGGGGAAAAAAAAGAAAGAAAATGAAACAAACCCCCAAGAGATGATGCATTATTAATTCAATGAAATGTAAAAAGTTACATTAAAAAAAAGAAATTGTAATCATAGTACACTCCCTGTAATATGGACCTGGCCTGGCTGTGAACAATAATTACACAGCTGTAATAATGGTTAAATACACTATATAAGGATTCAACCAGAAATCTGCATTGGCAGGATGGGCAGAAGGGCAGTGTTTATGTGTAGCAGAGGGTTGAGTGATGAGCAGAGAGAGCTAACTCCCAATATTTTGTAGTAGGAGGTCAATAGATAATGTCTATAATCAAATAAGCAAATAAACAAGGGAAAAAAAAAAAAAAACCACAATGATCCGGATGAGAGGATCCCTTATCTATGGTGCTCACCTTCCACTGGGTTCTATGGAGGTCCCTTCTAATCCTCTTTCTCCTCAGCTGGATGAGTACCTCGCCTTGATACATGAACTTTTTGACCAGAGCCCCACTGGCCAAGCCTGTCTCTCACCACTTACCCTCTCTAGAGCCCAGATCCTCTGGACAGCCACCAGGGATATTTTGCCACAAGCAGACAGACCTAAAAGGACTGAAATGGATATCTATCTGTCTGTTTAATATTGGACTCAACAGATATCCTGACTGTTCTGAAAATTCCCCACCCCAGCTTCATCCCTGCCCTCTGGGTGGCCAGCTTTCCAGTCCTGCCAGTTTCTCTTTGACAGCCCCACCTAGATCTTGTTTTTCAAGTCCAATAGGTCCCAAATGGTTGACTCATTGCTTAACAGTCATTATTTACTCAGTAAAGGCCACAGTTCTTTCAGCACTTCCTAACAGTTTTCAGAAACATATTGAATGTCTCAGGTTGTTCTAGCAAAGGATTTGGGGTTTTGAAACATAAGGGGTTTGAAGTCCCTTCTCCCTGGAAAATAAGTAATCATTGTCCTAGAGCATTCAAGAATTATCTTGTAAACGTATCTTATAAATGTATTATTTGTATTGCTGTTCTTTGGTCACCAAGTTGTGTCTGACACTTTGTGACCCCGTGGACTGCAGCACACCAGTCTTCCCTGTCTCTCGGTATCTCCCAGAGTTTGCTCAGATTCATGTCCATTGACTCGGTGATGCCATCCAACCATCTCATCTTCTGCTGCCCCCTTCTTCCTTTTCCCTTCAGCATCAGGGTCTTTTCCAGTGGGTCGGCTCCACATCAGATGGTCAAAGTATTGGAGCTTCAGCATCAGTCCTTCCAATGAATATTTAGGGTTGATTTCCTTTAGGATTGACTGGTTTGATTTCCTTGAAGGCCAAGGGACTCTCTTATTTGGGGTGAATGGTGCCAAGTTCACAATAGGGATGAAGTCAGGCACAGTGGCAAGTGTGAATCCTGAGCCCCCACTGCCCCCACCTCATGGGCGGAGAACTGATGATGACAGGAATGTGGAGGAGATCTGGGTATTCTCTGGGTGGGATTCAGATGTTGCTTTGTGTTCAGAGAGCAAGTGTAGCAGATGGAATGTTAATAAAGCTCAGAACTCCTGTGGCTTCCATTCTTTGATGAGTGGGATGAGAAAAAAAGCAGCCAACTGTATTTTCCCTACTGAGTTCAGCACAGCAGTGAACCTAGATAGCGTGGGACCTGAGGGACATCTGTTTAAGAAGACACGCATCAAATGAAGTATAAATGTGAATTCTTTTAGGATGGCTAAAGAGTCTGTAACAAATTACAGGAGCTAAAAAACTCAGGCCTTCTTCTGGGATAGTTTTAGATTCCTACAGGGAAATACTTCCGCACTGAGCCTGGCTCTCCCTTCCCATACAGAGTATTTTAGTATGTTTTTAGATTATAGATTTATTTTGGCTATGCTGTCTTCACTGCTGTGTGAGGGCTTTTTCTAGCAGGAAGCGAGGGTACTCTCTAGTTGCGGTGCATGGACTTTCCATTGTGGTGCACAGGCTCCAGGGCACGTGGGCTTAGCAGTTGCGATACGCAGGCTTAATTGCCCCATGGCATGTAGAATCTTCTAGGAACTCGGATTGAACCCCTGCATTGGCAGGTGGACTCTCAACTACTCGACCACCTGGGAAGAACATTTTATGATTCCTTTCAGCTTCTAAGAGTCTCCAGCCTGGGCAGTTGAGAGTCTCTGAAGCTGAAGATTTATCAGCATCACAGTGAATCTGCTTTTAGTCCAGAGCACAAATGACGAAGTTGGATCTGGCTGGAGTCCAGGCCTTAACATCAGGGCTGGCATCCTGGGCGTGTGGATGGTGTAGTTGCCCAGGACTGGTGCTCAGAGGGGTGCAGGCTTGGTTTAACGCTCTGCTCTTTGTCATCCTTTAGCAACTTTTGATTTTGTCTTTCAGGTGGTGTTTGTAAGTGATGGTGATGGGACAGTGGAGCACACAGGTAAGCAGGAAATGTGCATGCCCTCCTCATTCACATGTAGCATTCACAGTGCCCGAAGGGCACAGACTTCCGGTGGGCCCACGAGGCACGGAAGTTCAGTTAAACTCAAAGGTGAATATGTTATGTGTATCCCTGAGTAGGTGAGAGCTCTGACAGCCACGAGGTCATACTTTCTATTCAAATCACAACTTGCTTCCAACAGAAAGAATGCAGTGGTGCTTTACGAAATGCAGTACAAACAAGTGACCGAGAAATACTCTCATAATCTTTCTTACTCATATCATAACTCCCCTGTATTCGCCAATTGCTTAGGCTAAAAATGACTTTGAAGGAAAAGGAAAGATAGGGAAAATGCAGTCCCAAGTTCCCACTGTATATCATAGGGAGCTCTGCTCACTATTCTGTAACAACTTATGATAATTGGGAAAAGAATTTGAAACTGAATACATACATGTGTATGGATAACTGAATCACTTTGCTGTACATCTGAAACTAATACAACATTGTAAATCAACATAAAATTTAAAAAAAGAAAAGAAGGAGTAAATGTGTGTTTCATGCATGCATGAATAAGTTGCTCAGTCGTGTACAACTCTTGGCAACCCCATGGATTGTAGCCTGCCAGGCTCCTCTGTCCATGGGATTCTCCAGGCAAGAATACTGGAGTGGGTTGCCATTTCCTCCTGCAGGGACTCCACCCAGGGACTGAACCCAAGTCTCCTGTGTCTTCTTCATTGGCAGGCAGATTCTATTTTTTTTTTTTTTAACACAAAAAGCATTTTGTATTGGGGTATAGCCAATTAACAATGTGATGGTTTCAGATAAACAGTGAAGGGATTCAACCATACATATATATGTATCCATTCTCCCCCAAACCCCTCTTCCATCCAGGCTGGCACATACCACTGAGCAGAGTTCCATGTGCTATACAATAGGTTTTTGTTGGTTATCCATTTTAAATAGAGCAGAATGTACATGACCTTCCCAAAGTCCTGAATTCTTTTACCACTGAGCCACCAGAGAAGCCTGTGTGTTTCACAATGCAAGGGGAAAAAGTAAAAGATAAAGGGACTAATATTTGCAGAATAATATTTGCTGAAAGGTCCTGCTTGGTGCAGATCTCTCATTTTGTAAATGAAAATACCAAGACCCAGCCCACTGGAAGTGCTAGGAAGGCCTGAGTAGTTACCAGACTTGAGGTCCCTTTCTCTTTTGATCCATCCTCTCAGCATCTGCCCAAGGGAAAGGGTGATTGGAGGAGAGGAGGTCCATGAATTTGTGTTGGTATGAAGAGCTCTGATGATAGCAGCCAAAGCATGAGACCCCTTAAGTTTGGGGTAGGGTGTTTGTGGATCTCAATGTCACAGACTTCGTGGGGATCCAGATCACTGGTCTTCTCCTTCTGGCTATGATCCTCCCTATGCCAACCATCATCCCCAGCTTGCCTGACACAACTGGGAAGGTCCTGCCAGCAGTGGACTGCGGGTCTGTACTTACCGAGTTCTGTATTTAGTCTGCATTTGGACACCAACCACTAGCCTTTCTTTTATTTTTAATATTTATTTTTATTTATTTATTAGACTATACCGGGTCTTAGCTGTGGTGTGCGGGATCTTTCTAATTGTGGCAAATGGAACCTTTATTTGTGGCATGCAAACTCTTAGCTGAGGCATACGGGATTGAGTTCCCTGACAAAGCATTGCACCTAGGCCCCCCGCATTGGGAGTGTGGAGTCTTAGCCCCTGGACCATCTGGGAATTCCAACCACCAGCACTTTCCATGTCACACAACATTAGGAAGGAAGAGGTTCGGTGGCTTTAATGTACTCTCCTCGAGCTATTTATACAAATGAAACAATGAGGAAAACACAAAAACAAGGCAGTAATGAGCACTTTTCTTGTGCCTGTCCTTCATCCCCAAATCGGGCTCATCACTCTCTTAATTACTGGAGTAAACCATGGAGGTTTGGGCTGTGGTTCCTGTTTACCTGATTTATAGTGAGTCTAAACACATCCATAGGAAGAGGAGAGCTCTATCCTGGGTCTGTGATGTTCAGAGTCTCTCCATTGTTCCATTTAAAACATTGCCCATTGTCTACCCCAGTCAGACAAATAAATAAAGCAATTGAAAGTGAAGCAGGAAGAAGTTACTCTTACAATGAGAAGAGGGCCGTGAGTAAGATGAATGATCTTTGAAAATCACAGAAGGAGGCCTGTAATTATTTAGAGAGAGAAATTGCATGTTTATGAAATTTCAGCAGCGGAGAGGCTCAGGGTAGCGAACTGTGATGGTGTCTTGGTTCCTGTCCCTCTCCTTCCATGCCCTGCCTGCTCAGCCCTGCCTTGGGGTTCTCTCTGCTCTGATCATTTCTATAATCACTACCCTCCACCTGTGACTGAGAACTTTCGGTCCATGGACTTCCTCTTGCTAATTAACTGCTTAAGAGCAGTTCTTGTCGGAAGTCTGATCCTCCTCTCTTGAGACTTCTTCTGCTCTTCCCCAAATAGCCCAAGCTTCCCGTGGAGGTTTGGTCAAATATGGTGGAGTTAGTCTTCTGACAGTTCTGAGGAGGAGCAGATGTGAGATCTGTGGGGCCATTCCCACTGGCCAGAGCTTCTGTTTGCCCCACAGAGAATCTGGCAGGCCACAGTCCATGGGGTTGCAAAGAGTCTGACTTGACTGAAGCGACTTAGCATGCACGCATGCCCTGGAAGGGGGATCACACTTCTCCCCTCTGAGCACAGCCTTGCTGGTCTGCTGCCCTGTGCCTTGGGTCACTGGCGTAGCACAACAGGAAGCCACATTACTCTCTCAGTTCACATCTACAAGCGTGGATGTGTCACACTTACACGTTATTCTCTGAAGCATAACCACTGAGCCCAGGGCCAGGGTCCAGGAGATCTTGAACACTCCCCTCCCCCATAGGCTACCCTGCACACAAGTCGACCCTTTCAGTGACTAGCAGGGCCCTCATCTGAAGCTCAAACAGTCAGCATGCTTTATTTTTATTTTTTTTTTTTGCCATGCCCTGTGACCTGTGGGACTTCCCTGCCCAGGGATTGAACCCAGGGAGTTTGGCGTTTTAACCACTGGACCATTCAGGGAAATCCCCATCAGCATGTTTTAAAACAGTGTATTAACAGAAGATTTGAGGTATAGTAAAGCCAACAGATCAGGAGACCATTGCTATTGGGAAGACAGTTTGCTACTCACAGTCTCCAAGGAGAGGGCGAGGTGGGGGTCGGGAGGCATCAGCGCCTGTCAGCAGGCCGAGGGATGAGAGGGAACCACGGCGAGAGTTTTCACCGTTGTTTCTGAAGGGAGGAACAGGCGAGGCAGGCTGAGCAGGTTTAGGATTGGCTCATGGGAATCGTTTCAGGGCTCTGAAGCATAGGGCTGTTTCTAAATGTCTGCTACGGGGCCTTGGGTAAGAGGGCAGCGGGAGGGTGACTTGGAGAGTGAGAGTCCAACACAGAGATGATTGGGGGTGTGGCCTTTGGGTGATGAGTTTGTATCCAAAGGGACACTCTTGAGTGCATTATTTACCCTCTGTGGGATCTGACTGACTCTGGAAGGGGCAGCCCTTCCAAGCTCAGTAGAGCCCCACATGTCAAAGCACTGGAAACCAGAAAAGAAGAGGGAATCTGGCTGTCTGGTGGTTAAGATTTGGGCTTTCCCTGCCGTGGACCCAGGTTCTATCCCTGGTTGGAGAACTAAGATACCACGTGCTGTGCAACATGGCAAAAAATAAGTAAACAAAAATGTTAAAAGAAAATGGAAAATAAGAGACACGATTGGTATGCATCTTAACTTTCTCTTTCCTCACCATTGTTTTCTGTCTGGCAGTTTATTTTACTTCCCTGTCATTGGACACAGTTCAGGAGTCCTCTGTTGACGACCGCCCTGACTTTTGTAACTCAAAAATCGGGCTTGAGTTCATTCCCTCACAGGAAGGCCCTGGATTCCTTAATTTTAAAGGACCAGCTCTCATCCCAACGAGTGAGTTAGTTTTTGCTAATGAACTCAAGGGAGATAAAGTCCTGTACTGGGAAGATCCCCTGGAGAAGGAAATGGCAGCCCACTCCAGTACTCTTGCCTGGAGAATTCCATGGACAGAGGAGCCTGGTGGGCTGCAGTCCATCGGGTGCAGAGAATTAGATACAGCCTGGTCACTGAGCACGCATGCACCTTTACTACAGTCCAGATCAAGAAAGCAAATCATCCTTTGAGTTTCCATTTTTGGGGGAGCGCCTACCAAGCAGCAGCACTTTATTTTCTCCTTAAAATAGTAGACCAGACACTGATGTGGACTCTTTTGTTCCTTGTGTACAGCTAAGCCAGACCAACTTTGGAAGAAACTCTGATAAATACTAAAGGAAAATATTGAGACAAAGCTTAATTTTACTTGCACTTTAAAAACATAACTGCACACACTGTTTGATTGTATCTTTCTTCAGAAAACTCAGTGAAATAAACAGTATTATTAGCCAGACTTTACAGAAAAGGAAGCTGCACGTCAAGAGGTAGTGCAAGGTCACCCTTGCTGTTCACTGGCTCAGTTGTTGTTCGTGTCTGACTCTTTGCGACCCCATGGACTGCAGCACGCCAGGCTTCTCTGTCCTTCACTATCTCCTGGAGTTTGCTTAAATTCATGTCCATTAGGTCAGTGATGCTATCTAAAGTCTCATCCTCTGCCACCTCCTCCTTTTGCCTTCAATCTTTCCAATGAGTTGGCTCTTTGCATGAGGTGGTGAAAGTATTGGAGCTTCAGCTTCAGCATCAGTCCTTCCAATGAACACCCAGGACTGATCTCCTTTAGGATGGACTGCTTGGATCTCCTTGCAGTCCAAGGGACTCTCAAGAGTCTTCTCCAACATCACAGTTCAAAAGCTTCAATTCTTTGGTCCCCAGCCTTCTTTATGGTCCAAATCTCACATCCATACATGACTACTGGAAAAACCATAGCTTTGACTATTCGGATCTTTATCAGCAAAGTGATGTCTCTGTAGCCAGTTAGTGTAACAACCAGGCCACATGCCCAAGGTTTCATGAAATCCAGTCCTCTTTTCATCAACCCACTACCAAACAATACAAATAGGACAAAAGCAGTTGTTGCTGGAGAACTCAGTTCTGATTCGCTCCTATTTATCTCTAAGGAGAAAGCTGCATAACATCTGGAAGAAGGATTTTGAAGCCAGAAAGACCTGGGTTCCAGTCCTAACTCTTTCACCTGCTAAATGGATGACTTTAAATAAATTGTTTCTTTTGAGCCTCAGTTTCCGTATCTAAAAAATGAGGATGATAATCATGGTGCTTTCCTAGTGGCATTGGTCTGAGGATCTGCAACCACAAAAGTGTTTGGTACCAAATAAACTCACAGTAAGAGTATCTATAAATATTGTTCTTATACACTGAGAGTGGGAATGATTTCAGATATTCATCCCATTCATTTAGCAGACATATACTGAACACCAACTGCACGTTAAGAAGAAAATTTTTCTAAATTAAATTAATACCATTTAGTAGATAAAGATGGTTACTCAAACAGGAAAATGGAATGAAGTGTCCTGTGTCCCCAGGCCAGCGTGGTGGTGGTTGGGGGAGACCCCAAGTGTCTCTGAGGGGGCAGGAGAGGGTCCAGAGGGGAGGTCGGAAGCTTCACACACCAGGACAAGGGTAGTAATTAGTTTATCAAGTGTCTTCCCTTAGTCTGATACATCATTGTTTAAGATAATGTTAAGATCTAAAATGAGTGATGTCTATCTTCTTTGTGAATTGTACCTTTTATCATTAAAAATGTTCATCTTTAAAAAATAAAA
>SJYQ01000452.1:51724-82406 GCA_006410935.1 Redunca redunca
TAAAATTTAAAAAAAAAAATAAATAAATAAAATGAATTAAAAATTTTTTAAACAACAAGATTAGTTTGAAAGCAGACACATTCACTGAGTTGTCACAAAAGCACTCGGAGGCCACGTGAGTTATCAGTGCTTGGACTAATGATTGCACGTGTGCGTGTGTTCTCAGCCAGGTCCGACTCCTTGTGACCCCACAGACTGTAGCCCGCCAGGCTGCTCTGTCCATGGGATTCTGCAGGCAAGAACTCTGGAGTGGGTTGCCATGCCCTCCTCCAGGGGATCTTCCTGACTCAGGATCTTCTCAAACCTGGGTCTCTTATGTCTCCTGCACTATTAGCGGGCAGGTTCTTCACCACTATCCTTATCTGAACTAATGGTTGGAGATACACATTTTTAACCAGTTTACTTTTGGCCAGTTTATCTTGCTCCAAAGTTAAAATTCATAAAAATGTTGCCAGAGGCACATGAAGACACATCTGACACAAGATGAGGTCAGAAGAAGATGAACAGTCCATGGTGAATCTCTGGCAAATTAGCAAGAAACCCCCAGAAAATCTGGACAAAGCTACTAACATAAATTATTTGAGGAAAAGAGCATAAAACTTATCAAGGAATGAAAAAATGAACGACTTAGAATGTTCCTTTCTACCAGTTCATCAATTTGGGGTTTATTATCTATTTTGGTTTTTTACTTCCAGTAAATTCTGTTCTCTGTCCAATGTGTATTGAGGAGAAAGGGAAAAAAATATCAGAAGCAGAGTGGAGAGTTGTGGGGGGGGGGGGGCGGGGNATGGGGGAGGAGGGGTGAATAGACAGAAAAAATGAAGCCCAAGTGGAAGAAAGATGTGTACAATTTAAGAGCAGCCAAATTTATGAGACATTCCACACACATACCAACCTGCACACACGGACACACTTCTTTGATGATTGAAACCAGGTCTCCGGTGGTTTACAGATGGGTTTTCCTTTCATTGTTCACCTGGCATTTAATGGAACAGCTGTTTGGCCTGCTGGCGGATGCCCTGCTGGCACCTGTTCCGTGAAGTTTCCAGGCAGGAATTGTTTGCACCTGATGCAGGCCCCAGGGCAGTTGTGGGGCAGCTGCTGACCTGGCGTGGTCAGCAGTCAGGACAATAAACAACTAGCTGCTCCCAGGAGAGCCAGGACTTACTCTCTAAAGTGTCTTCTTTAAAAAAAGAAAAATCACTTGTATTTATTTGGGTCCCTGGTGGCTCAGAGGTTAAAGTGTCTGCCTCCAATGCGGGAGACCCGGGTTCAATCCCTGGGTCAGGAAGATCCTCTGGAGAAGGAAATGGCAACCCACTCCAGTATTCTTGCCTGGAGAATCCCATGGACAGAGAAGCCTAGTAGGCTACAGTTCACGGGGTCGCAAAGAGTCGGACACGACTGAGCGACTTCACCTTCACCTTAGGTCCTAGCTGCGGCGCAGGGGATATTTAGTTGTAGCATGTGGGATCTGGTTCCCTGAGCAGGGAGTGAACTCGGGCCCCCTGCAGTGGGAACGCAGAGTCTTAGCCACGGAACTGCCCGGGAAGTCCCCCCACTGCCAGGTGTCTTCTTGTTTCACTTTATACACGGCAACGCCCGCTGTTAAAAGGATGCTCACGGAGTGCAAGTGACACTGTCAGGACCACATTTCTATCTCATCGGATTTTACAAACAGACTAACAACTGGGAAAGGGGCCTCTGGAAGCATGTCAACATGGCTTTCCGGACCCCTCTTACCACTGCAGGCCTGGTGGAGGGTGGGTAGGCTTCCAGGGCACAGGGGCTCTGCCTTGCAGTCTGGAGCTGGAATGACCGTTCCGAGGCTGTTGCAGTGATCCAGGTAGGAGACCAGGAGAGAGAGCCTCACCTGCTGCAGCGGCTCTGGGGAGACTTAAGACACATGAAGGGCAAAAAAATAAAACCAGCAGAGCTTGTGATAGCGGCCACGTCACACACTGAACAAGCTGTTCAAATATTTAGCATCTCAGATATCTGTTGCTGGATAGCAAGCCACAGAGAACAGTTTGAAGTTGAAGGCTGATCTGATGCAGATGCTATAAAGAAAGCCTGTTTTACAGAACATGCTCACAGACATAGAAAATAAACTTATGTTTGCCATGGGGGAAGGTGAAGGGATAAATTAGGAGGCTGAGATTAGCAGATACAACTTACTGTACATAAAATAGATAAACAGTAAGGTCCTACTTAATAACACAGGGAACTATATTCAATATCCTTTAATAAACCACGATAGACAAGACTATGTATACTGCATAACTGAATCTCTGTTAGTACCAAACACTAACACAACATTGTAAATCAGCTATACTTCAGTTAAAAGAAAACCTGTTCTAAAATACCTCCTAAATAAAGAATGAACCACTCCATAAATCTAGAGTTCTTATATCCTTCAAGACTTTGTTGTGATGCTTGTCACATTTTAAAAAAAATTATGCGATCCTTTCTTCTCTGAGGATGAAGTTTAAAGGGACAGAGAGAGATCTTGAGAGTTTTATACACTTAGAGGACCAAAAATTCAAAATATGATGAGTTCAAAGCAAAGGCATTGAGATTAGAGTCAAGGAGTAAAGGAATTCTCCCCGCATTTATTCAGCAATGTAGAATTATGTAATTTAAGTGAAATTTGCAGTTAATGGAAATATAAGCCAAGTATTTATTTAAAACATTTCTAATCACTTAAGGCAAAATATTAAAAAAAAAAAACAGCCTTTAAGAGTTAGATGAGGCATAGTAATCACAATTAATTCATTATTATTTATTACTTCAATTAATATTATTAATGCCATTAATTATGGTGATTGAAAGAAAGTGAAAGTTAGTCGCACAGTTGTGTCCGACTCTGCAATCCCATGGACTGCAGCCTGCCCAGCTCCTCTGTCCATGGGATCCTATAGACAAGAACACTGGAGTGGGTTGTCAGTTCCTTCTCCAGAGGATCTTCCCAATCTGGGGATAGAACCTGGGTCTCCTGAATTGCAGGCAGATTCTTTACCAATCAGCCACTAGGGAAGCCCATGGTGATTAATTTATGCTGTTAATTAATCATTTAGGATTACTCCTGGGTCAGGACCTTGAGGGTAGTCATCAACTGGTCCTTGGGGTCACGACACTGGGATGCCCCAGGGCCAGCAAAGTGCAGGCAGAGGTCTACCGCTTTGGCACATGTGCCTAATTATACAGTGTTATTGACCTTTTCTTATGTGGTCTTGTAGAAATCAGAAGGCAAAAACTAAGTACTTCACTGTAAGTCAAATAATATGATCATGAAATAGTCTATGTGCCAGCAAACTAGGTAATTAAATTTAGTGAAACGTGCATTAGGAGAATGGGCAAATCGGGACTCACTGCAATAAAAATGTGGCAGTCTCTTCTGCTGAGTGAAATGCATGGGCTTCTCAAAAAAATGCTTGGTGGTGACTTTTTTATTGCTCAGACGTTTCTCCTACCTCCTTCCCTTTATTCATAATAAATCAATATAATTTATTTATGTCATTTTCCTCCAGGCTTCTAAGAGAACCGGTCACCTGAAGACTGACACCTAGATTCTACATGTTGCGCCTCTGTCCTCTCTCTGAATTAAGGTGAATTACAGTATAAGCCCCTCCTCTTTCTATCCCACTCACCTGAGCAGCAAGAAGGGGCCATAGTGCATAAGTCCCACCCAGAGATGGTGGAAGTGCAGAGACTGGTCACGGACTCGGCATTCCTTGGCAAAATCAGGAAGAGAATTCAGTCAGATAATTGAAAGAACAGTTGCAAAGAAGGTTATAAAACCGATTTCTCAATGTGTTTTGTGGAAATGATATATTTTTTAAGATGCATTGTACAGCATGTGGGATCTTAGTTCCCCATCCAGGGCTTGAACCTGTACTCCCTGCAATGGGAGGTCAGAGTCTTAACCACTGGACCCTCAGGGAAATCCTGACTATTTTTAAAATTACACTGGCCATCTGTTTTTATATGAATAGATCTGAAAGTAACTGGATATTAATAATATTATATTGAAATACTTAGTATGGTAATATTATATGGATCATGAAAAAATAAATTTCTCTGAAATAATAAATACTGTAAATAAAACTACCAAGAGCTGAATCACCTGGGTCTATGGGGACAAGACCTAATTTACTAGCCCACTTTAATTCGGCATCGTCCCCTCGGCCGGGCCTTGCCTTCCTCTGCGGGAGATGGACTCTCCTCCTGTCTCACAGGGAGTCGAGGAATCTCGGCCCCGCAGCTACCGCTGCTGATATCATCCACCTCATCAGCTTTCTCACCTCCATCAGGCTTCGAATGTTAGTCCTTCCACAGTCGGAAAATCATCCACGGTCATACAAACGTGAGTGTTCTGGTTCCTCCGTAATTGTTTCTCAAATGAATTGAAAAATTGGTTTTCCACTTTCCGGGTCAATCTTTTGAGTTTAGTTAATATGTATTTGCTTCTAAGAGACAAGTGGCAAAACTAAATTTCCAAGCCTGGGGGCTGAAGGCGGGGCCTGGCTTAGCTGCCGAGGCGTGGAGCGCCACCGTGTGGTCTTTCTGGGGAAATACCAGGCAGTCGGCGACAGTGCTTTTAGGACAGACGCAGAAGGGCAGTTTATTTATTTATTTTTGCATGCTTATTCTTCTTGTTTACAAATGCATGTTTTCCCTCTACAGTGCAAATTCCCAAAGGCAGCAGTCATCCCTAATGGACCTTAGATCTTTGCAGAATGCTGAGTGTAAAATATCAGTTTAAATTCTGAGGGGAAATTAGTGTTCACTGGGGGAGCACATTTTGTATTTCTAATTATTCTGACCCAATAAATGCAACATTAAATTAAGATCATGGCATCCGGTATCACCACTTCATGGCAAATAGATGGGGAAACAATGACAGACTTTATTTTCTTGGACTCCAAAATCACTGCTGATGGTGACTGCAGCCATGAAACGAAAAGACACTTGCTCCTTGGAAGAAAAGCTTTGACCAACCTAGACAGCATTTTAAAAAGCAGAGGCATTACTTGGCTGACACATGTCCATATAGTCAAAGCTATGGTTTTTCTAGTAGTCATGTATGGATGTGAGATTTGGACCATAAAGAAGGCTGAGGGCCAAAGAAGTGATGCTTTTGAACTGTGGTGTTGGAGGAGACTCTTGAGAGTCCCTTGGACTGCAAGGAGATCCAATCAGTCAATCCCATAGGAAATCAAGCCTGAATATTCATTGGAAGGGCTGATGCTGATGCTGAAGCTGTGGCCACCAGATATGAATAGCCGACTCATTGGAAAAGACCCTGATGCTGGGAAAGATTGAGGGCAAGAGGAGAAGGAGGCGACAGAGGATGAGATGGTGAGATGGCATCACCGATTCAATGGACATGAGTTTGAGTAAGCTCTGGGAGTGATGAAGGATAGGGAAGCCTGGAGTGCTGCAGTCCAAGGGGTCGCAAAGAGTCGGATATGGCTGAGCGGCTGAACAAGAACAAGACAAATGCAGTGTTCATATGGACTGTAGACGCAGACAAGAGCAAAGAGGAGCTTTGGTCTGTCATTTTGGCGGTTTTGCTCCTGCATAAAAACCAGCATTTGCAGAGCACTTCCTGTATGCTCAGCTCAGAGTTAGGCTCTGTTAAGTGGCAGAAAATAAAGGAGGCAGAACTTCCTTGGTGGTCCAGTGGCTGAAACCCCACCCTTCCAATGCAGGGGTCTTGGGCTGAATCCTTGGTCAAGGAACGGGATCCCACATGCCGTGAGTAAAGGTCCTGCATGCCGCAGCGAAGATTGGAGATCCCTCACAGCTCAGCTAAGACCTGATGCAATCAAATAAATGTAAGTATTTTTTAAAAAGAAAAACAAGAAAACAGAGGAGGCAAAGAGATGGGATGCTAATTCTGGGCGGATAAGGGAAGCTGAGCTTATAAGGTGGTGGTGGTGTAGTTGCTAAGTTGTGTCTTGCAACCACATGGACTATATAGCCTGCCAGGCTCCTCTGTCCATGGAATTCTCCAGGCACAAATACTGGAGTGGGTTGCCATGCCCTCCTGCAGGGGATCTTCACCCACTTCATCAGCTTTCTCATCCCCACCAGGCTCTGCACGTCAGTCCCTCGACAGTCGGAAAATCATCCATGGTCAAACAAATGTGAGTGTTCTGGTTCCTTCTTAATCATTATTCAAAGGAATTAATCAATTGGCTTTCCACTTTCCGGGTCAATCTTAGATTCTTGGGGTAGCAAAGAGTCGGACACGACTGAGTGACTGAACTGAACTGAACTAATATGTATTTGCTTCTAAGAGTCAAGTGGCAAAACTGTTTCCAAGCCTGGGGGCTGAAGGCGGGGCCTGGCAAAGCTGCTGAGGCGTGGAGCGCCACCGTGTGGTGTTTCTGGGGAAACACCAGGCAGTCTTTAGACTTAAAGGCTTTTCTCAGTCTTTAAAAGCATTAGGTGACAGTCTTTTAGGACAGATGCAGGAGGGCAGTTTAATTTTTTCCTTTTTTTGTATGCTTATCCTTCTTGTTTACAGATGCATGCTTCCCCATCTGCAGTGCAAATCCCCTATAGGCAGAGGTCATTCCTAATGTATCTTGTAGATCTTTGCACAAGGCTGAGTACAAGATTTGAGCTTAAATTCTCACTGAAGGGGAATCAGTGTTCGCTGGGGACCATATTTTGTGATTCTGGTTGTTTTGACCCAATAAATGCAATGTTCATATAGTAGATGCCAACAACAGCAAATAAGACCTTCTGTCTGTCTCTTGGGTGGTTTTCAGTTCAGTTCAGTTCAGTCGCTCAGTCGTGTCCAACTCTTTGCGACCCCATGAATTGCAGCACACCAGGCCTCCCTGTCCATCACCAACTCCCGGAGTTCACTCAAACTCACGTCCATCGAGTTGGTGATGCCATTCAGCCACCTCATCCTCTGCCATCCCCTTCTCTTCCTGCCCCCAATCCCTCCCAGCATCAGAGTCTTTTCCAATGAGTCAGCTCTTCACATGAGGTGGCCAAAGTACTGGAGTTTCAGCTTTAGCATCACTCCTTCCAAAGAACACCCAGGGCTGATCTCCTTCAGAATGGACTGGTTGGATCTCCTTGCAGTCCAAGGGACTCTCAAGAGTCTTCTCCAACACCACAGTTTAAAAGCATCAATTCTTTGGCGCTCAGGTTTCTTCACAGTCCAACTCTCACATCCATACATGACTACTGGAAAAACCATAACCTTGACTAGATGGACCTTTGTTGGCAAAGTAATGTCTTTGCTTTTGAATATGCTATCTAGGTTGGTCATATCTTTCCTTCCAAGGAGTAAGCGTCTTTTAATTTCATGGCTGCAATCAACATCTGCAGTGATTTTGGGGCCCAAAAAAATAAAGTCTGACACTGTTTCCACTGTTTCCCCATCTATTTGCCATGAAGTGATGGGACCAGATGCCATGATCTTAGTTTTCTGAATGTTGAGCTTTAAGCCAACTTTTTCACTCTCCTCTTTCATTTTCATCAAGAGGCTTTTTAGTTCCTCTTCACTTTCTGCCATAAGGGTGGTATCATCTGCATATCTGAGGTTATTGATATTTCTCCCGGCAACCTTGATTCCAGCTTGTGCTTCTTCCAGCCCAGCATTTCTCATGATGTACTCTGCATAGAAGTTAAATAAGCAGGGTGTTGCAGAGCACTTCCTGTATGCTCAGCTCAGAGTTAGGCTCTGCTAAGTGGCAGAAAATAAAGGAGGCAGAACTTCCCTGGTGGTCCAGTGGCTGTGACTCCACCCTTGCAGTTCGGGAGACCGAGGTTCAATCCCTGGTCAAGGAACTAGATCCCCCATGCTGTGACTAAAGATCTTGCATGCTGTAGTGAAAAGTGAAGATCCCTCATGCCTCAACTAAGACCCGATGCAGCCAAATAAATATATTTTTTAAAAGAAAAACAAGGAAATAGATGAGGCAAAGAGATGGGATGCTGATTATGGGCTGATACGGGAAGTTGAGCTTATAAGGTAGTGGTGGTATAGTTGCTAAGTCATATCTCCAGGCAAGAATATTGGAGTGAGTTGCCATTCCCTTCTCCAGGGGATCTTCCCGATCCAGGAATTGAACCTGGGTCTCCTGCATTGCAGGCAGATTCTTTACTCTCTGAACCACCAGGGAAACTATTAAAAGGTGGTAACCATGGCCCAGTTCTGTAGCATCCAGCCAGAAGCATCAGGCAGTCAAATGTGATGCAGGAAGAAAGATACCCATTGCTTTTTTTGTTCTTAGATTGAGAACTCTACCTATGTGTGTGTGTTCAGTTTTAAAAAGTTGAATAATACATGATTACCACACTAAATGACAGGAAAATCTAACCTCAATCATTGTGTTCACCAGTCTCTCCTGAGTACCCTTCCTTGTCAAGACAGAGAGACCTGGTCATTCTTTTTACGCAGTGTCAACTTCCGGGGATTGGGATCCTTCACTGTAGGAACCACGGACTCTCCTGTCTGGAGCTGTCGTTACCCTTTCTTTATCACTGATCCTGCTGCCTCTATATAGATATATCTCAGGGTTAGACCCCACGTGTGCTCATAGGTGTCTGAGGCTTTGGTTGGAGGTTGTGTTATCCCCAAAACTGGGATTGCCTCTTGGTGGGTGTCAAGCCAAAAGTGATAACCAAGCCAGAGACTGAGAGAAGCAAGAATTCATTACTTGCAGCAAGTAGAGGGAACACCAGCAATCTTTTCCAAGGCAGTATCTCCCTGAATGGCAAAACTTGGAAAAGTTTTTAAAAATATGTTTATTTATTGGGTTGCACCGGGTCTTAGTTGCCGCCTGTGGGATCTTCGATCTTCGTGTGGCAAGTGGGATCCTAGTTTCCCAACAGGGGATGGAACCAGGGGCCCCCACATTGGGAAGCAAGGAGTCTTAACCACTGGACCAACAGGCAAGTCCTCAAATTGAGAAAGTTTTAAGCCATGGGTACATGCATATTCATGAAGGGGCTTAGGCAGTGAATGGAGTCTAAGCTTTATAGTTGATTGAAGTCATGAAGGTCAGATAAGGTCAGCACTATCTGAGAAGGCAATGGCACCCCTCCAGTGCTCTCGCCTGGAAAATCCCAAGGATGGAGGAGCCTGGTGGGCTGCAGTCCATGGGGTCGCGAAGAGTCAGACATGACTGAGCGACTTCACTTTTGCTTTTCACCTTCATGGATTGGAGAAGGAAATGGCAACCCACTCCAGTGTTCTTGCCTGGAGAATCCCAGGGATGGGGGAGCCTGGTGGGCTGCCATCTATGGGGTCGCACAGAGTCGAACACGACCGAAGTGACTTAGCAGCAACTTAGCATCACCCCTTAGATTCCAGTTGGTCTGGTGGTTGAACTTCAGGCTAAACAGAACTGGGTGTCTTTTTACACTTGATATATTATCTTGGCTATTGTTACTTCTCTTGCCTGAAAATAGTCTTTTGTTCCTGCATCCTTTGGTTCCCTTAGGATCATTAGTTAGCAAGACCTGTCACCAGGCTTAGATCACAAAATGTCTTAGGCAAAAAATGGCTTCTCTTATGTCAAGAAATTCATTATGGGCTCCCTGTTTCCAGGGATGCCCTACCATATCTGCTCACAGTTGTGGGTTCAAGGGTGGCCTGCCTGCTTATCTAGAAGCCTGGGTCACGTTGTGCTATTTCCAGCTGACAGGGGCAACCATCTTCCCCTGGTGACTGGTGACTTTAAGGTTTTGGGACCTTGTTTGTCCTCTTATCCTCTTTTTTTTTTTTTTCTTTCACTTTTTTCCTACTTCCAGTTGTTTTTGTTCCTTAGTTTGACCCCTGCTTCCCTCAGGCCCTGTGTGCTCCTTCCCAAATCCTAAGGCCCAAAGGCCAACAGAGAAGGCAATGGCACCCCACTCCAGTACTCTTGCCTAGAAAATCCCATGGACGGAGGAGCCTGGTGGGCTGCAGTCCATGGGGTCGCTAGGAGTCGGACACAACTGAGCGACTTCACTTTCACTTTTCACTTTGATGCCTTGGAGGAGAAAATGGCAACCCACTCCAGTGTTCTTGCCTGGAGAATCCCAGGGACGGGGGAGCCTGATGGACTGCCGTCTCTGGGGTCGCACAGGGTCAGACACGACTGAAGCAACTTAGCAGTAGCAGCAAAGGCCAACAGAGGAGAGCTTTATTTTTGCCTGTATTATCTTTTTTGTGGGGAGGGGGCTTGGGGGATGGGTGGAGGAGTGGGTGGCTCCTCTAGCTTCTGCCAAAAACTAATTTTGAAATCTTCTGCTCCAGGGTCCAGCCCCCACAGGATCCAGGGAGACCCAAAGGAGAAACAGCATCGGAGACTGAGATTTATTTAGAGAGAGAGAGATAGTTAAGAATGTTGTAGATAAGAAAATAGAGGAGAGAAGAAAAGAGGCTGATGTTCCTTGGTTTATACAGAAAGTCAATAAAGTCTCAAGACAAGAGACTTGCACCATCTATGTGAGGCCGAAGGTGCCCTCCTGGTCTCCTGAGGGAGTGCCCGTTCAGGTCTTAGAAACCCAGGCAAACAAGTAGACACGGCGGACTTCTGTACTCCAGATGGGAACTAGCCTGAAAGACAGAGTAAGAAGAAAATGATTGACATGAGGAGACCAAGCTGCTTTGATCAGCGAGGCCCCTAGCTTTATTTTTAAATGGGACTTATATACCTTTTTTGCACATAGAGGGAAATGAAAGATGCAAGGTCATACAGAGTCAGCCCAACATTCCAGCAGTGTTGCCCTTATCAAAACCATGACTTTTTTGCATACCTTTTCCACAAAAGATGCTGTGTACAGTATCTTCTGGCCTTGGAGGCCTGTGAACTTTTTATGACCCTCTTTTGATAAAGGCTGCTCAATCAGAAAACTTATTTTTCCTCAAAGTGTTTTTCTTTATATTTCTAATCTATGTCAGCCTCAGAAAATGCCAAACAGAGTTACGTTTTTCACAGAGCAAAGGTGCAGTGAGTTACAAGAAAGAACCAATTAGCTCAATAGTCTGATATGGTTAAATTCAAGGCTACACTTGTTTTTCTAGCATTCTCACTATGTTAACTAATGCATTCCCAGGTGCACAGTGGATAAGAGATATGGGAACTTAGCAACAAGCATTGGCCCAATAATGAAATCCTAGATCAGCACTAGCACTACTCTAATAACTTTTAACTCTTTCAAAGGCTCTATGTTTTAGGCTTTCCATGCTTCTCACAATTGGGAGGCTGTAAATAATTGTATGTATAGCTGCAAGAGTCTGGATATATCTGCCAAGCAAGCTAGAATGCTAATAGAGAGGGTTTGATTTGAAATATTTCTCTCATGTCCAGAAGACTTATTAGCTATAGCCCTAAGTTGATTTTCTCCAGAGAAAGGTGGTCAGGGTCAGCCCCCTGTTAATGTCAGAGGAGTTGGGGAAAGTCATGAAACAGTAAAACAGACAGATTCTGGTTTTGGGGGAGATGCTTGAGAAAGCCTAGGGAGCCCCTTGAGTTCTGAAGCCTTGCTTAATAGTTCTCTTCCACATGACTCTGTCATGGGTGGGATCTCCCGTGGCAGCTCCCAGCACTTCTGAGTGTTGGGGGTCTGAGTAATCTAAGCACAAGAGAGATAAAATGTTTTATCTTAATCCATTTTCCATAAATGCATTATTAAATATTCAGCTTTTCAGACACAAATAGACTGAGCCTGGGCAAGCACAATGATAAGCAATTTTCAGATGTTAATTATGTTTCCTCTTCACTGAAACCTTCACAAGCAAATTCTGTGAGATCAGATGGGATTTTCAGTAGACTTTTCTGGCTAACTTTTTATGTTTAAAAACATAATGTTTTTCAGCTTGCATTAAAACTCCAGTGAGATAATTCTCTCTTACCAACAAGGTCAATGGACAGCTCAGGATCTGTTCCTCTAAGGAAATTATCACAAAGGGATATCATTTGTAAATGAAAGTACAGGGGCGGTCCTAAGATGGCGGAGGAATAGGACGGGGAGACCACTTTCTCCCCCACAAATTCATCAAAGGAACATTTAAACGCTGAGTAAATTCCACACAACAACTTCTGAATGCCAGCAGAGGACATCAGCCACCCCAAAAAGCAGCCCATTGTCTTTGACAGGAGATGTTTTATCAACGGTGCTGTATAGAAGAAGTCTTGAGACTACTGTAAAAATAAGACTGAAAACCAGAACCAGGAGGCTTCGGTCCAAACCCTGCGAACACCAGAGAACTCCTGACTCCAGGGAACATTAATTGACAGGAGCTCATCAAACCCCTCCATACCTACACTGAAACCAAGCACCACCCAAGGACCAACAAGTTCCAGAGCAAGACATACCACACAAATTCTTCAGCAACACAGGAACACAGCCCTGAACTCCAATATACAGGCTGCCCAAAGTTACTCCAAAACCATTGACATCTCATAACTCATTACTGGACACTTCATTGCACTCCAGAGAGAAGAAATCCAGCTGCACCCACCAGAACACCGACACAAGCTTCCCTAACCAAGATACCTTGACAAGCCACCTTTACAACCCCACCCACAGCAAGGAAATTCCGTGATAAAGAGAACTCCACAAACTGCCAGAATACAGAAAGGCCACCCCAAATGCAGCAATATAAACAAGATGAAGAGACAGAGGAATACCCAGCAGGTAAAAGAACAGGATAAATGCCCACCAAACCAAACAAAAGAGGAAGAGATAGGGAATCTACCTGATAAAGAATTCCAAATAATGATAGTGAAAATGACCTAAAATCTTGAAATCAAAATGGAATCACAGATAAATAGCCTGGAGACAAGGATTGAGAAGATGCAAGAAAGGTTTAACAAGGACCTAGAAGAAATAAAAAAGAGTCAATATATAATGAATAATGCAATAAATGAGATCAAAAACACTCTGGAGGCAAAGAATAGTAGAATAACAGAGGCAGAAGATAGGATTAGTGAATTAGAAGATAGAATGGTAGAAATAAGTGAATCAGAGAAGGAAAAAGAAAAACGAATTAAAAGAAATGAGGACAATCTCATGGACCTCCAAGACAGTGTTAAATGCCCCAACATTCGAATCATAGGAGTCCTAGAAGAAGAAGACAAAAAGAAAGACCCTGAGAAAATACTTGAGATAATAGTTGAAAACCTCCCTAAAATGGGGAAGGAAATAATCACCCAAGTCCAAGAAACCCAGAGAGTCCCAAACAGGATAAACCCAAAGTGAAACACCTCAAGACACATATTTATCAAATTAACAAAGATCAAACACAAAGAACAAATATTAAAAGCAGCAAGGGAAAAACAACAAATAACACACAAGGGGATTCCCATAAGGATAACAGCTAATCTTTCAATAGAAACTCTTCAGGCCAGGAGGGAATGGCAAGACATACTTAAAGTGATGAAAGAAAATAACCTATAGCCCAGATTACTGTACCCAGCAAGGATCTCATTCAAATATGAGGGAGAAATCAAAAGCTTAACAGACAAGCAAAAGCTGAGAGAATTCAGCACCACCAAACCAGCTCTCCAGCAAATGCTAAAAGATACTCTCTAGACAGGAAACACAGAAAGGGTGTATAAACTCAAGCCCAAAACAATAAAGTAACTGGCAACCGGATCATACTTATCAATAATTACCTTAAACGTAAATGGGTTGAATGCCCCAACCAAAAGACAAAGACTGGCTGAATGGATACAAAAACAAGACCCCTATATATGCTGTCTACAAGAGACCCACCTCAAAATAAGGAACACATACAGACTGAAAGTGAAGGGCTGGAAAAAGATTTTCCATGCAAATAGAGACCAGAAGAAAGCAGGAGTAGCAATACTCATATCAGATAAAATAGACTTTAAAACAAAGACTGTGAAAAGAGAAAAGGACACTACATAATGATCAAAGGATCAATCCAAGAAGAAGATATAACAATTATAAATATATATGCACCCAACATAGGAGCACTGCAATATGTAAGACAAATGCTAACAAGTATAAAAGGGGAAATTAACAATAACACAATAATAGTGGGAGACTTTAATACCCTACTCACACCTATGGATATATCAACTAAACAGAAAATTAACAAGGAAACACAAACTTTAAATGATACAATAGACCACTTAGACCTAATTGATATCTATAGGACATTTCACCCCAAAACAATGAAATTTCACCGTTTTCTCAAGCACACACGGAACCTTCTCCAGGACAGATCACATCCTGGGCCATAAATCTAGCCTTGGTAAATTCAAAAAAATTGAAATCATTCCAAGCATCTTTTCTGACCACAATGCAGTAAGATTAGATTTCAATTATAGGAGAAAAACTATTAAAAATTCCAACATATGGAGGCTGAACAACATGCTTCTGAATAACCAACAAATCACAGAAGAAATCAAAATAGGGATAGAAATGAATGAAAATGAAAACACAACAACCCAAAACCTGTGGGACACTGTAAAAGCAGTGCTAAGGGGAAAGTTCACAACAATACAGGCATACCTCAAGAAACAAGAAAAAAGTCAAATAAATAACCTAACTCTACACCTAAAGCAACTAGAAAAGGAAGAAATGAAGAACCCCAGGGTTAGTAGAAGGAAAGAAATCTTAAAAATTAGGGCAGAGATAAATGCAAAACAAACAAAAGAGACCACAGCAAAAATCAACAAAGCCAAAAGCTGTTTCTTTGAGAAGATAAATAAAATTGACAAACCATTAGCCAGACTTATCAAGAAACAAAGGGAGAAAAATCAAATTAGAAATGAAAATTCTGAGATCACAAGAGACAACACAGAAACACACAGGATCATGAGAGACTACTATCAGCAATTATATGCCAATAAAATGGACAACATGGAAGAAATGGACAAATTCTTAGAAAAGTACAACTTTCCAAAACTGAGCCAGGAAGAAATAGAGAATCTTAACAGACCCATCACAAGCACGGAAATTGAAACTGTAATCAGAAAACTTCCTGCAAACAAAAGCCCAGGTCCAAACGGCTTCATAGCTGAATCCTACCAAAAATTTAGAGAAGAGCTAACACCTATCCTACTCAAACTCTTCCAGAAAATTGCAGAGGAAGGTAAACTTCTAAACTCATTCTATGAGGCCACCATCACCCTAATACCAAAACCTGACAAAGATGCCACACAAAAAAGAAAACTACAGGCCAATATCACTGATGAACATAGATGCAAAAATCCTTAACAAAATTCTAGCAATCAGAATCCAACAACACATTAAAAAGATCATACACCATGACCAAGTGGGCTTTATCCCATGGATGCAAGTCTTCTTCAATATCCTCAAATCAATCAATGTAATACACCACATTAACAAATTGACAAACAAAAGCCATATGATTATCTCAATAGATGCAGAGAAAGCCTTTGACAAAATTCAACATCCATTTATGATAAAAACTCTCCAGAAAGCAGGAATAGAAGGAACATACCTCAACATAATAAAAGCTTTATATGACAAACCGACAGCAAACATTATCCTTAATGGTGAAAAATTGAAACCATTTCCCCTAAAGTCAGGAACAAGACAAGGGTGCCCACTTTCACCACTACTATTCAACATAGTTCTGGAAGTTTTGGCCACAGCAATCAGAGCAGAAAAAGAAATAAAAGGAATCCAGATTGGAAAAGAAGAAGTAAAACTCTCATTGTTTGCAGATGACATGATCCTCTACATAGAAAACCCTAAAGACTCCCCCAGAAAATTACTAGAGCTAATCAATGAATATAGTCAAGTTGCAGGATATAAAATCAACATGCAGAAATCCCTTGCATTCCTGTACACTAATAATGAGAAAATAGAGAAATTAAGGAAACAATTCCATTCACCATTGCAATGAAAAGAATAAAATACTTAGGAATATATCTACCTAAAGAAACAAAAGACCTATATATAGAAAACTATAAAAGAAACTGGTGAAACTGGTGAAAGAAATCAAAGAAGACACTAATAGATAGAGAAATATACCATGTTCATGGATTGGAAGAATCAATATAGTGAAAATGAGTATACTACCCAAAGCAATCTATAGATTCAATGCAATCCCTATCAAGCTACCAATGGTATTTTTCACAGAGCTAGAACAAATAATTTCACAACTTGTATATAAATACAAAACCTCTCAAATAGCCAAAGCAATCTTGAGAAAGAAGAATGGAACTGGAGGAATCAATCTGCCTGACCTCAGGCTCTACTACAAACCCACAGTCATCAAGACAGTATGGTACTGGCACAAAGACAGAAATATAGATCAATGGAACAAAATAGAAACCCCGGAGGTAAATCCATGCACCTATGGACATCTTAACTTTGACAAAGGAGGTAAGAATATATAATGGAGAAAAAACAATCTCTTTAACAAGTGGTGCTGGGAAAACTGGTCAACCACTTGTAAAAGAATGAAACTAGAACACTTTCTAACACCATACACAAAAATAAACTCAAAATGGATTAAAGATCTAAACGTAAGACCAGAAACTATAAACTCCTAGAGGAGAACATAGGCAAAACACTCTCCAACATACATCATAGCAGGATCCTCTATGACCCACCTCCCAGAATATTGAAAATAAAAGCAAAAATAAAAAAAATAGGACCTAATTAAACTTAAAAGCTTCAGCACAACAAAGGAAACTATATGCAAGGTGAAAAGACAGCCTTCAGAATGGGAGAAAATAATAGCAAATGAAACAACTGACAAACAACTAATCTCAAAAATATACAAGCAACTCCTGCAGCTCAATTCCAGAAAAATAAACGACCCAATCAAAAAATGGGCCAAAGAACTAAACAGACATTTCTCCAAAGAAGACATACAGATGTCTAACAAACACATGAAAAGATGCTCAACATCACTCGTTATCAGAGAAATGCAAATCAAAACCACAATGAGGTACCATTTCACACCAGTCAGAATGGCTGTGATCCAAAAATCTACAAGCAATAAATTCTGGAGAGGGTGTGGAGAAAAGGGAACCCTCTTACACTGTTGGTGGGAATGCAAACTAGTACAGCCACTATGGAGAACAGTGTGGAGATTCCTTGAAAAACTGAAAATAGAACTGCCATATGACCCAGCAATCCCACTGCTGGGCATACACACCGAGGAAACCAGAATTGAAAGAGACATGTGTACGCCAATACTCATTGCAGCACTGTTTATAATAGCCAGGACATGGAAGCAACTTAGATGTCCATCAGCAGATGAATGGATAAGAAAGCTGTGGTACATATACACAATGGAGTATTACTCAGCCATTAAAAAGAATACATTTGAATCAGTTCTAATGAGGTGGATGAAACTGGAACCTATTATACAGAGTGAAGTAAGCCAGAAAGAAAAATACCAGTACAGTATACTAATGTATATATATGGAATTTAGGAAGATGGTAATGATAACCCTGTTTGTGAGACAGCAAAAGAGACACAGATGTATAGAACAGTCTTTTGGACTCTGTGGGAGAGGAAGAGGGTAGAATGATTGGGGAGAATGGCACTGAAACATGTATAGTATCATATATGAAAGGAATTGCCAGTCCAGGTTCGATGCATAATACTAGATGCTTGGGGCTGGTGCACTGGGATGACACAGAGGGATGGTACAGGGAGGGAGGAGGGAAGGGGGTTCAAGATGGGGAACACGTGTGTACCTGTGGCAGATTCATGTTGATGTATGGCAAAACCAATACAATATTGTAAAGTAATTAACCTCCAATTAAAATAAATAAATTTATATTAAAAAAATAAATTAGAAAACAAAGATTCCTTTTTTCCTTTGAGAAAATAAACATTAAAATCCCAGAAAGCCAGTGTTTGTTGTATGTGGGTGTCCGGGTTCACTTGCCGCACCTGAATCAGTTGAATCTTCTTGGGGTAATCTGAAGTCACACATACTCAGTAGGCCCGTGGGATTCTTTACTGCTGGATGTGGAGTTATTTACATCAGCTGGGCACCTCCAGAACACACTGGGGTGAGGTTTAGAGGTTTAGAAAAAAGATTTTCACCTCTATAAGCAGTAATAAAAACGTCATCTCATGGTATCATTGAGGGTTAAAAGAATTGACTGAAGCTATCACAAGGCCCAGGTCCCCTCACCAGTTTTGCTTCCCAGCAGGCTCGTTGCAGATGACACATGTATTTCCAGGCAAGGCTGCTGCCTTCTCCATGAAGCCCACCACCCACGCTAGGAGGGTGAGCTGTGTGTGGAGCCTGGTTGCTACTTCCGGTGAGCAACCAAAGCTCCTGCTGCGGTTCTGCCCCAAGACAACCACCTGTAATCAAACAAGAGCTGTCTGCCTAAGCCCGCCTCTCCGCGAAGTGCCAAGTCTTCCCCAAACCTCCCGCTGCACAGGCACCATCACACAGAGGTGATCCCAGAGATGGAAACTAATTGTATTCTGGTCTAACCCGGAGTTTTCCATCTTAGTGTAAGGCCTACCTGCCTTTTCTAAGAAAACAAATCCCAATTTGTGTTCATTTTTGATTTTGGAAAAAAGTACAGCTTCATAGTTGCCTGGGTGAAAATTTACTGAAAAGCACATGTCAAGATGCTCATATCTCAAGACCTAGAGGAATTTCTTTGATAGAAGGGACTCTTTTTATGATTTTTTTTTCTATTTTAAACATTTTAGAAACATTTTATTTCTTTTAAAGAAGATACAATAGTTGATCAATTTAATAAATTTTTAAAATAATTTTTTGGAGAAGCACCTAAATTTACAGCAATTTTTTGGGGGGGGGGTCAAATCCCACTACATGTGGGTTCCCCCACTGGGGATCAAATCTGTGCCCCCTGCAGTGGAAGCATGGAGTCCTAACCATGTTGATGTATGGCAAAACCAATACAATATTGTAAAGTAATTAACCTCCAATTAAAATAAATAAATTTATATTTAAAAAATAAAAATAAATGAAAGTACAAGTTTCTTTCAGTGTGATGATGTCTCCTCAGCCACCACCCTCATCCTTATCCAAACCCATCACTCATCTTGTATCCTGGAGGCAAAGCACAGTTGGAAGAAGCTGATTGTCACATTTTATTACTTGTGTGTTGGAAGAGAAGGAAAGCTCTATAGACAGAGCTCCCATGAACTTGGCATTACCTAGTCCAGGTGCTCAGAATGATTCTGAAATCTCAGCCCGTGCTGAATCAAATCTCGGAGTTGTGGGTGAAGTGGAAAAGAATAGCTTTACGACTTCCCAGGTGGGGTTAGTGGTAAAGAACCCACCTGCCAACGCAAAAGACTTAAGAGATACAGGTTCAATCCCTGGATGGGGAAGATCCCTTGAAGGAGGGCAGGCATCCCACTCCAGTATTCTTGCCTGGAGAATCCCACCAACAGAGGATCCTGGTGGGCTATAGTCCATAGGGTCACACAGAGTTGGACATGACTGAAGTGACTTAGCACACATTGCTTTGCCAGGGACAAACAGGGACACAGCAGGCTCATGCCCCTCCAATCCATGCGCCTCAACCCAGGGGAGCTTGATGAGGAGTTTTATAGTAATGGTTCAAAGGCAGAGTTGCTGATAAGGATCAGGGTATATGCAGGGCCTGTGCTACTTTAATCTGGCCTCAGGTGGTCTTCTATTGAGCTTCTCTGTTTTCTTTCATTTAGAATGAAGAAACTGCTAACATTTTCCATTTGTTGGGGGTTTCAGTTCTGCAGAAGAGCTCAAAGATATTGTTATGTATATCCCTTCAGGTGGAGCCAGGACCCTGCTCCATCGCTAAACTATTGTTTCTTGGCTGCTTCTCCCTTGTCTCTACATCCCCTTCCTTCCCTGATCAATAACTGTTTGAATCTGCCCTTTAGAATGCAGGTAAGGTCATAGTCGCTGGAGTCTGTTCCCTACAATCAAGAAACGGGGGACATGGAAAGGCATCTGTGCCCAGGGGCCCAAGTGGGTCCTGCTAGGCTTCATAACCTAGACCTAGAGAGCTGATTAGGGCCTGGGAGGAGCACGTGGGTTGCATGCTCCTGGGAGGAGCATGTGGGAGCACTGGCGCCCTACCTAGCATGATGTAACAGCCCCTGCCCTTGCAGATTTTCTCTCAATCCAACCTGGACTGACTGGGGAAGAGCAGAAACAGTGGTGATAACAGGATTCCCAGGTGGGTCAGTGGTAAAGAATCTGCCTGCTAATGAACAAGTCCCAAGAGGTGCAGAAAACTCAGGTTTGATTCCTAGGTTGGGAAGATACCCTGGAGAAGGAAATGGCAATCCAGTCCAGTATTCTTGCCAGGAAAATCCCATGGACAGAGGAGCCTGGTGGGCTATAGTCCACAGGGTTGCAAAGAGTCAGACATGACTGAAGCAGCTGAGCACAATGTCATAAATATGTATTTGCCCCTCCTCAGCCCACAGAAGGCACAAGGGAAGATATCAGAACAGGGGTCAGAATATGGGGCATGGAGTCCTGATTTGCCGCTTACTGTCTGTGTGATTTGGGGCAAAACACCTAAAATCTGAGTCTCAAATACCTCATCCTTAAAATGACTAAAGTGTGTATAGTTTTGAAGGATACAAAAAGATAATGAAAATGAAAGTACTTGATTACATTTAAAAAAACATTTTGTACCTGTCAGATTTGTATAATTGTTGCTAATGAAAGCCGCCTCTGCCAATTCAAAGGCTGCCAACAGTCAAGTAATAGCCTTCTGGCTAGAAGGCTGATTCCAAAGGAAAGCTAGTTTTCTCCCTAAACCAGAGTAGAAAATTAAGTTTGTCATTTTAGTCTTTGTAATATGGAGTCAAATACCATTCAGGCAGCCCCTATCTTACTAGGGGGCTCAGCTCAGGATTTCTTCTGGGTATTTTAGTTTCAAATGTGTAACTGCTGGGACTTCCTGGTGGTCCCGTGGTTAAGACTGCTTCCAATGCAGGGGCCTGGGTTCAATCCCTAGTCTGGGAACTAAGATCCCACATGCTGCT
This sequence comes from Redunca redunca, assembly GCA_006410935.1. NCBI lineage: Eukaryota > Metazoa > Chordata > Mammalia > Artiodactyla > Bovidae > Redunca > Redunca redunca. Next base: position 72,690 of record SJYQ01000452.1, read on the forward strand.
TGGGGAAGCCAAAAATGTGTAGGTGTCAGTTAGGGTTAGGGATTAGAGTTAAGTGTAAAAAAGAGTTTATAACTGCACCTGGAATATTAATATTACTTAAATGATTTGTGCATTCTCATGGACACACACACATACATACAGTATATCAGGATGAATGTACATGGTGTGGAGAAAGAAATGAGCAAATAGGTTTGTGCTGGAAGACAGAGGTTCAGGAATTTTGTTAACCAGCTCTTCCTCATATCCATTTTTTTTCTCTTGGGGTGTTTTCTATTTCTGTCACCCATTGTATTTTTGGTGGAGAGGCCCTGTGGGTAGAGGGTATATTATTCTTCTCAAACCTAGGGTTCTAGGTGACCTACTGTTTATCAGAGATAAGACTTATTATGAGCAAAAGAAGCAAAGTACAAGACAAAACATGCTATTTAAATGGGCACTTCAGGCAAGTTACACTTACATCCCTCTGTCTCATGGCTCCCAAAGTTCCAGGTGTTTGTTTAAGGAAGCCCAGGCTTCCACAAGAAACAAAGAGCATCCTGGGAGCACTAGCTAGTGTCAGTTTTTATAGGGCTGGTTAATTTCTTAGGCAAATGAGTAGGAGGGGTATTCCAGCTATTTTGGGAAAGGTTTGGAGATTTCCAGGAATTGGACCACTGCCCACTTTTTGACCTTTATTGTCAGCCTTGTAACTGTCACGGCACTTGGGAGCACTAGCATCCTGGGAGTCACTACCCCGCCTCTATGGCCCAAGTGAGAGTCACTACATGGAGAGGAGGCATAACCAAGACCCCAAGATTTCAGGGTAGAGACAGGCAGAGACAGGGCCAGGAACCTGGGTGTGAGATCTAAGCTTCCCGCCCTCCCTGCATGCTCTACCATATTTACAACTTAAGCTGATGGTAATCATAGGGGGTTCAGGTAAACATGATTTCACTGTTTGCAGTTTCTGTGTGGTATTTGTGGAAAGGGGAAATGTATTTGAAGGGCTAAGTCTATTCTATTTCTGAAATCCTAGTTAAGGCTTAAAATAATAGGAAGATAGAAAGTACAATATCCAAAACTGCACAAAAATTTAATTAAAAATTCTCACCAGGGAATTCCTTGGTGGCCCAAGAATTAGGATTACATGCTTTCACTGCTGAGGGCCCTGTTTCAATCCCTGGTCAGGGAAGTAAGGTCCCACAAGCTCCCTGGTGCAGCCAACAAGATAAAAGAAAAAGTTCTCACCGAAGTGTTGTTGTTTAGCCACTCAATCATGTCTGTCTCTTTGTGACCCCATGTACTGTAGCCCACCAGGTTCCTCTGTCCATGAAATTCTCTAGGCAAGAATGCTGGAGTGGGTTGCCATTTCCTTCTCTAGGGCATCTTCCTGACCCAGGGATCAAGCCCACATCTTCTGCATTGTAGGCAGATTCTTTACCATTGAGCCACTGGGGAAGCACAAAAGAAATGCTTAGTATTGAAAATAATGAAAAGTCATTTATTGACTCTTTCAACAGGTATTTCCTAAGTATGGGTTATGTGTCAAGTCCCAGATACTTAAGAAACACTTGTAAACAACTTGGGAAAATAGATGGTCACAATAGAGTTTGCTGGTGTTTTGACACTGGTAGTGAAGCAGGAGGAAAGGAGCAGGGCACAGCCCGAGGACACATATAAACTGATTAGAACTAAATAGGTCCAAGATGGCAGATGAGTCAACTTCCACTAGACCTTGAGCCTCAGTATACACTTGATGTAACACGTCAGCAAGCTAAATGACACATTTCTCAAGTGCCATGACAGTTACAAGGCTGACAATAAAGGTCAAAAAGTGGGCAGTGGTCCAATTCCTGGAAATCTCCAAACCTTTCCCAAAATAGCTGGAATACCCCTCCTACTCATTAGCCTAAGAAATTAACCAGCCCTATAAAAACTGACAACCCCATACCCTGGGCCACTCTCACCTTCTGAGATTGCCCACACTCTCTCTGTAGAGTGTTTCTTTCTAAATAAATCCATTTCTTACTTATCACTTGATCTCTCACTGAATTCTTTCTGTGAAGAGACATCAAGAATCCAAGCTTCATTAAGTCCTGAAACCAGGTGTGATCTCAGTTAAAAGACCATGGGTTCAAGTCCCAAAATGAGTTGCATGGTTTCAATAGGGTGNNTGGGAGGGTGTCAGGAAGGGTGAAATTTTCCTCTACCCTTCTAGGTTCTCCTGGCTAGTCTAAGAATTAACTAGCTTGTGATAGATTAATAGGAGAAAATCAAGGAAAAACTTTAATAACATATATGCATGGGATGCCCAGTTGGTGTTAGGGGTAAAGGATCCACCTGCCAATGCCGGAGGCACAAGAGATGCAGGTTTGATCCCAGTTAGGAAGATCCCCTGGAAGAGGAAATGGCAACTCACTCCAGGATTCTTGCTTGGAGAATCCCATAGACAGCCTGGTGGGCTACAGTCCATAGGATCGCAAAGTTGGCCCTCGTGCATGCATGGGAGAAACCCAGGACAACAAAGCAACTCACCAAAATGGCCCAAGCCCTCAACCTCAAACACCAATCTTGGCTAAAAAAGAGGTACAACTTGAGAGCTGTGAGTTAAGTTTTATTTGGGGCAAAATGAGGACTGCAGCCCAGGGATAGCTCTGAGAGACTGCTCCAAACAGGCAGAGGGGAAAGGCCAATATATAAGGTTGTGGTGAAGGGGGAGTCAATACCATGAAGCACTCATTTTACAAAAGGTTTTTGTTGGTCATGAGGATCTGACATCACCACGAAGGGATCTAGTGCTTCTCTAGATATGAGGAGATGCAAGGATTGAGATCATAAAGTCTGTTCCTAAAAGCATCCAACTATCCAAAGACCTGACCCACCAGATTCCCTGGAGCACAGAGTGCCCCACTCCACCCTGAACTCCCTCAGGAGTTGTTGAAGGTCAGCAGCTATAGCAGCTTGGTGTTCAATCTCTGTAGAGGCAGATGGCAAAATGCCTTGTTGTTCAGTCATTGGCAATGCTCTTGGTAAATGCTAATTTGTAGTTGACACCACCTTCAGCTAATAGAGTCGGACACGACTGAGCAACTGAACTGAACTCAGCTAAAGATGAGATAGCAATGGTTTGGGATTTGAAAGGAGAGGGAGGCAATTCACATGAAGATGAAAAGTAAATGTTTGGTAAACAAATGTTTGCTGGGACACAGAGTGGACTCTGATCTCTAACCTGAGTTTCCCCACCACACCCAGACCATATTCTCTGGTGATAGCTCTATTCTGGCTACTGGTCCTTTATCAAAATTCTTTAGGCAGCTAATAGAGAGGTAACAAGACTTCCTGAGACCTCTACTTCTTAAAAATAATCAGCCTAAATTAATCTTCATGCCAATGAGACACATTTTGGGGTAATAAATTCTGCTCCTTACAAGGAAGAGATGAGGTAGGCATGGAGGAGCTGTGGGAGTTGCCCAGAAGAGGACATATCAATTCTGGACTCGGGCAGAACTACCTAGTCAAGATGTTTTTTGTACAGTTCTTCAGTTTACTCTTGTGTATTTTTATATAGTTCTTCTATGTATTCTTGTATTGAACCTAAGAGAAGCAGAAGATATTAGAAGAGGTGGCAAGAATACACAGAAGAACTGTACAAAAAAGATCTTCATGACCCAGATAACCACGATGGTGTGATCACACACCTAGAGCCAGACATCCTGGAACGTGAAGTCAAGTGGGTCTTAGGAAGCATAACTATGAACATAGCTAGTGGAAGTGATGGAATTCCAGTTGAGCTATTTCAAATCCTAAAAGATGATGCTGTGAAAGTGCTGCACTCAATCTGCCAGCAAATTTGCAAAACTCAGCAGTGGCCACAGGACTGGAAAAGGTGTTTTCTTTCCAATGCTATAGAATGTTCACTCTACTGCACAACTGCACTCATCTCACACACTAGCAAAGTAATGCTCAAAATTCTCCAAGCCAATCTTCAGCAGTATGTGAACCGTGAACTTCCAGATGTTCAAGCTGGATTTAGAAAAGGCAGAAGAACCAGAAATCAAACTCCCAACATCCATTGGATCATCAAAAAAGCAAGAGAGTTCCAGAAAAAAACATCTATTTCTGCTTTATTGACTATGCCAAAGCCTTTGACTGTGTGGATCACAACAAACTGTGGGAAATTCTTAAAGAAATGGGAATACCAGACCACCTTACCTGCCTCCTGAGAAATCTGTAAGCAGGTCAAGAGGCAACAGTTAGAACTGGACATGGAACAACGGACTTGTTCCAAATTGGAAAAGGAGTACGTCAAGGCTGTATATTGTCACCCTGCTTATTTAACTTATATGCAGAATACATTATGTGAAATGCTGGGCTGGATGGAGCACAAGCTGGAATCAAGATTGCTGGGAGAAATATCGATAACCTCAGATATGCAGATGACACCATCCTATGGCAGAATGCGAAGAACTAAAGAGCCTCTTGATGAAAGTGAAAGAGGACAGTGAAAAAGTTGGCTTAAAACTCAACATTCAGAAAACCAAGATCATGGCATCTGGTCCCATGGCAAATAGAAGGGGAAACAGTGTCAGACTTTATTTTTCTGGGCTCCAAAATCACTGCAGATGGTGACTGCAGCCATGAAGTGAAAAGACGCTTGCTCGGAAGAAAAGCTATGCCCGACCTAGACAGCATATTAGAAAGCCAAGACATTACCTTGCTGACAAAGGTCCATCTAGTCAAAGCTATGGTTTTTCCAGAGGTCATGTATGGATGTGAGAGTTTGACTATAAAGAAAGCTGAGCACCAAAGAATTGATGCTTTTGAGCTGTGGTATTGTAGAAGAGTCTTGAGAGTTCCTTGGACTGCAAGGAGATCAAACCTGTCAATCCTAAAGGAAATCAATCCTGAATATTCATTGGAAGGACTGATGCTGAAGATGAAACCCCGATACTTTGGCCACCTGTTGCGAAGAACTGACTTATTGGAAAAGACCCTGATGCTGGGAAAGATTGAAGGCAGGAGGAGAAGGGGACAACAGAGGATGAGATTGTTGGATAGCATCACCGACTCAATAGACATGAGTTTGAGCAAGCTCTGGGAGTTGGTGATGGACAGGGAAGCCTGGTGTGTTGCAGTCCATGGGGTCACAGAGTCTGACACGACTGAGTGACTGAACTAAACTGACTGACCTACTCAAGAGCCAACCTGTGACCAAAAAGAGCTGTGTTAGAAGGGAAGTCCACACACTGCCTCCTTCTTCAAGGAAATTTTACTGAAACAGGAGGGAAGAGGGCAGGGTACAACCTTTAAAAGAATGACATAGCCATAGGACATCACAAAAACTGTTTAGGACCAACAAGGTCCAAGAAGGCAGGAGATTCGACTTCCACTAGACCTTGAGCCTAGTTCCACACTCATGGGAATTTATTAGCATCTAAATAACACATCCATAGGCACCAATAGTTCTGAGGCTAACCATCAAAGGTCAAAAAGTGAGTGGCCCAGCTGCTGAAATTTTCCACCCCTTCCCTGAAATAGTTGAAACAATCCTCCTACTCACTAGCCTATGAACTTACCTAGCATATAAAGACTAACCAAACCATACTTGGAGGCTGCTCTCACCTTCTGAGACGGCCCACACTGTGGAGTGTGTTCTCCTGTATGGGGAGTGTGTTCCCCTCTAAATAAATCTCCTTCTTACCTCTCACTTTGTCATTGAATTCTTTCTGCAATGAGACATCAAGAACTGAGCTTCATTTAGTCCTGAGACCAGGTGTGTGTGTGTGTGCGTGTGTGTGTGTGCGTGTGTGTGTGTGCGCGTGTGCGTGTGCGCATGCGCATGTGCGCGCGTGTGTGCTTAGTCGGTCAGTAGTATCTGACTCTTTGCAACCCCATGTTCTGAAGCCTGCCAGGGTCCTCTGTCCATGGGATTCTTCAGGCAAGAATACTGTAGTGAGTTGCCATTTCCTCTTCCAGGGCATCTTCCCTGACCCAGGGATGGAACCTGCATCTCGTGCATTGGCAGGCATATTCGTTACCACTGCACCACCTGGGAAACGTAGGTGTGTGACCTCAACTAAAAGACAGTGAGTCCAAGTCCCAGTTTCAGTTTTGGTTGGGTTTGAGTCCTGGCTGATGGGTTCAAGTTCCAACTTGAATTGCATAGTTTCATTACTAACAAAGAAAGAACTGAACTAAATAGTGTGCTAGTGACCCAGTCATTTTACATTCTTACATCATCACAAACCAGTAACAGATTGGCCTAGACCAGCAGCTGGTGTGTGGTACATACTTCGACTACTGTAGCAAAGACCAATTAAGAGTTATTCAGGGGAGAGGAGAGGGTGTTTCACAGACAGAACAGCCTGGCCAGAGTCAGAAGGGCCTCCACAATAGAACAACTCCTCAGGATTCAGGCGACGTGGAGGTTGAGGGGCCAGAAAGTCCAGCAATTCAGGGGCCAAGCTTATTTTAAATAAAGGGAGCATGCTTGCATGCTAAGTCACTTTAGTCGTGTCTATGGGATTCTATAGGCAAGAATGTTAGAGTGGGTTGCTGTGCCCTCCTCCAGGGAATCTCCCCGATCCAGGGATTGAACCCACATCTCTTAAGTCTCCTGCAGTGGCAGGGAGGTTCTTTACCACTTTGGCTATATGGGAAGCCCGAAGGGAGCATAGACAGAAAGAAAATTTCATTTCTGCCTTCAACTCAAGCTCACACCAGACTCCTATGAAGTCTTCCTGGAGCAAACATTCTGCAGAAATGTTTCTCTGAGAAAAAGGAAATTTTTTTTTTTTAAAGGCTCAACCTAAAAGTTGAGAATTACACTTCATTTGGTGGACCTTCTGAGGACTTGAGCCTGGGAGGCAGCCTCTCAGGTAGCTCTGAAGGACTGATCCAAAGAGGTAAGTGAGGAGCCAGGTTATAGAGGGATTTTTGCAACAAAGCCCAGGTAGTTGGAATGTCTGTTAATTATAAAAAACCAGACATCTCAGATTAATGAATGTAGTTCTTTTCTATGTTTGGGAAGAGGCAAGGGTCTGGGCTCATTGAAAGCATTCCTTCCATATGCACCTTAGCCCTCTAGGGCCAGTATCCTGCATTTTCCGTGCTGAGTTCTCTCAGGCTGCAGTGCTGACGGCTTGGTGACAGCATCTTTCGTTTGCTGATATGGCAGGTGACATTTTTCATCCGCAGATTTCTTCCTTAACCTCAGAGGCCCAAGGTCCCCCCTTCCTTCAAGGGAGATCTTGCATTTAAGAAGAGAAACAAGATAAAACTCAACAGCGACACCTATGGGTCAGTCCCCCCAGGTTTTGGTCTTCAAACTGAATTTCCTCAAACAGGAGCTCTGTACCAACCTAGAAGGGTGGGATGAGGAGGGAGATGAGAGGGAGGTTTATGAGGGAGGGGATATATGGTATACCTATGGCTGATTCATGTTGAGGTTTGACAGAAAGCAATAAAATTCTGTAAAGCAATAATCCTTCAACTAAAAAATAAATAAGTTTTAAAAACTTGCAGTTCCTATTTGCTTTGTTAGGGGTAGTGGGGGGTGGGGAGGTAGGGTGTTCCCAGATGGCGCTAATGGTAAAGAACCTGCCTGTCGATGCTGGAGATGTAAGCGATGTGGGTTCAGTCCCCGAGTCAGGAAGATCCCCCAGAGGAGGAAATGGAAACCCACTCCAGTATTCTTGCCTGGAGAAACCCATGGACAGAGGAGCCTGTGAGCTACAGTCCATGGGGTCTCAAAGAGTTGGACATGACTGAAGCAACTTAACACACACATCTGCTTTGTCTGTTGAGTAATCAGAGGACTGAGAAAGTTTAGCTACTTTACAAAGAAAGAGAGGAGGAGAGAGGAGGGGAGAACTGTCTTTGCTCACAGCCCTAGTCTCAGACTGGGCATCCAGCAACCATGCATATGGAAAGGATGGGGTTCCTGAGGTGGAGGCTGCCGTATATCTTCCTCTCTGTGGCTAGAAGTGCCATGTTTATGAACCTTTCCCTTTGAATTATGTGTGTTCTTGCTAATAATTAATTTTTAAAATCCAAATCTCCCTGGAAAAGGACATAGCTAAGCTTGACTTCATTTTAAGTCCAGAGACTGAGTTATGACTCATTTATTAACTGCTTTCCTCTGGGAACAAAGAGATTTGTTCAGTGGGTTTGATGCTGAAAACTTGGCCTCTCTGCACCAGGGCTGAATTGAATTTCAGAGATAGAGTTTTGGGTGAGGTAAGAAAGAATAGCTTCATTGCTTTGTCAGACAAAGGGGGCCACAGCAGGCTCCTGTCCTGAAAAGTTGTGTGTCCCAACCCAGGAGGATATGTTGCAATAGTTCAAGAATGGGGCTGCTGATAAGATTATGGTATGTGCAGGGCCTGCACTCCTTAATCTGAACTCAGGTGATCTTCTCTGGAATGAAGAATGCTAACATCTTCCATTTGTTGGGGTTTTAGTTATATAACTAAATTCTATAAGTAACTAAATAAATTAAATTCTATAAAATAAATAATATATAAATTCTATTATATAGTTCTATAACTATATTTTTGGGGGGTTTTAGTTGTTCTTGGAGAAAAAGGTATGACCAACCTGAAAAGTATATTAAAAACCAGAGACATTACTTTGCCAACAAAGGTCCCTCTAGTCAAAGCTATGGTTTTTACATTAGTCATGTATGGATGTGAGAGTTGGACTATAAAGAAAGCTGAGCACAGAAGAATTGATGCTTTTGAACTTTGGTGTTAGAGAAGACTCTTGAGAGTCCCTTGGATTGCAAGATCAAACCAGTCAATCCTAAAGGAAATCAATCCTGAATATTCAAAGGACTGATGCTGAAGCTGAAACTCCAATATTTTGGCCACCTGTTGCGAAGAACTGACTTATTGGAAAAGACCCTGATGGTGGGAAAGATTGAAGGCAGGAGGAGAAGAGGACGATGGAGGATGAGATTGTTGGATGGTGTCACCGACTCAATGGACATGAGTTTGAGCAAGCTCCGGGCCTGGTGTCCTGCAATCCATGGGGTTGCAGAGTTGGATACAACTGAGTGAGTGACTGAACTGAAACGAACTTAGTTCTTAAAGAGCTTAAAGATTTTTTAATGCATGCTTTATGTATTCCTTGAGGTGGAACCAGGACCCTGCCCCAAACCTTCACTATTGCTTCTTGACTGCTCCTCCCTTGTCTCTGCATCCCCTACCTTCTCTGATTAGTAACTGTTCAAATTTGCCCTTTGGAACTCAGGGAATGTCATGGAGGTTGGATCTGTTCTCTGTAAATAAGAAATGGGGGAGATAGACATGCTTCCACGCCCAGGAACCCCACAAGGTCCTTCTTGGCTTCAGGTTTACAGACCCTCTGAGACAACCTCTGAAGATCTGTTGTATGCTAATGAGGAGGATTTTTCCCTCTCCCAGAATACCTAAGTTTGTTTTTTCAAAGCTGACAAGAAGAAAAAGCGCACACAGGAATAAGCCCAAGATGGTGGAGGAATAGGATGGGGAGACCACTTTCTCCCCCACAAATTCATCAAAAGATCAATTGAACGCTGAGCAGCTTCCACAAAACAACTTCTGAATGCTGGCGGAGAACACCAGGCACCCAGAAAGGCAGCCCATTGTCTTCAAAAGGAGGTAGGACAAAATACAGAAGACAGAAAAGAGAGACAAAAGATTTAGGGACGGAGGCCTGTCCTGGGGAGGGAGTCATGAAGGAGGAAGAGTTTCCAAA
>SJYQ01000452.1:82608-96002 GCA_006410935.1 Redunca redunca
TTCATATATATATATATTTTATAATTTTGTGATTGATTTTGTTTTGTATTTTTAATATTGTATTTTTGAGAGTCTAACCTCTGCTCTAGATTTTTAATCTTTGCTTTTTTGTGTTTCTTATCAATTTTGTACCTTTAGGAATCTAATGTCCAGTATCCATTTTCAATTAGGGGTGTGATTACTGGCTTAATTGCTCTCTCCCCTTTTGACCCTCCCTTTTCTCTCCCAGATCACTTCTATCTCCTCCCTCCCCCTTCTCTTCTCTGCTTAACTCTGTGAATCTCTCTGGGTGTTCCAGACTATGGAGAACACTTAGGGAACTGATTACTGGTTAGATTGATCTCTCTCCCTTTTGACTCCTCCTCTTCTCCTCCTGGTCATCTCTATCTCCCTCCTCCCTGTTCTCTGTGACTCTCTCTGGGTGTTCCAGACTGTGTAGAGCACTTAGGGAATTGACTACTGACTAGGTTGCTCTCTACCCTTTTGACTCTCCCTCTTCTCCTCCTGGTCACCTCTATCTCCCTTCTCCCTCTTCTCCATATAACTCTGTGAACCTCTCTAGGTGTCCCTCACTGTGGAGAATTGTTTCACCATTAACCTAGATGTTTTATTATTTGTACTGTATGAATGGAGATGTCTTGAGGCTATTGTAGGAATAAGACTGAAAGCCAGAGGCAGAAGGCTTAACTCCAAAACTTGAGAACATCAGAGAACTCCTGATTCCAGGGAACATTAATAGACAAGAACTCATCCAAAAGCCTCCATACCTACACTGAAACAAAGTTCTACCCAAGAGCCAACACGTTCCAGAGAAAGAGATACCACACTAATTCTCCAGCAAAGCAGGAACACAGACCTGAGCATTAAGAGACAGGCTGCCCAAAGCCATGCCAAACCCGTAGACACCCCAACACTCACTACTGGGCACTTCATTGCACTTCAGAGAGAAGAGATCCAGCTCCACCCACCAGAATACAGATGCAAGCTCCCCTAACCAGGAAACCTTGACAAGCCACTAGTCCAACCCCACCCACAGGGAGCAGGCTCCACAATAAACAGGAACCACAAACTTTCAGCCTACAGAAAGGGCACCCCAAACACAGCAATCTAAACAAAATGAAAAAGCAGAGAAATATTCAGCAGGTAAACGAACATGATAAATGCCTACCAAACCAAAGAGGAGGAGATAGGCAGTTTACCTGAAAAAGAATGGAGTTACACATAAATAGACTAGAGACAAGGTTGAGAAGACGCAAGAAATGTTTAACAAGGACCTAGAAGCAACAGTTAGAAATGGACATGGACACAACAGACTGGTTCCAAATAGGAAAAGAAGTATTTCAAGGCTATATATTGTCATCCTACTTATTTTTTCCTATATGCAGAGTACATCATGAGAAACGCTGGGCTGGATGAAGCACAAGCTGAAATCAAGATTGCTGGGAGAAATATCAATAACCTCAGATATGCAGATGACACCACCCTTATGGCAGAAAGCAAAGAGGAACTAAAGAGCCTCCTGATGAAAGTGAAAGAGGAGAGTTGGCTTAAAGCTCAACATCCAGAAAACTAAGATCATGGCATCTGGTTCCATCACTTCATGGCAAATAGATGGAGAAACAATTGAAATAGTGAGAGACTTTATTTTCTTGGGCTCCAAAATCTCTGCAGGTGGTGACTGCAGCCATGAAATTAAAAGATGCTTACTCCTTGGAAGAAAAGTTATGACCAACGTAGACAGGATATTAAAAAGCAGAGACATTACTTTGCCAACAAAGGTCTGTCTCATCAAAGCTATGATTTCTCCAGTAGTTATGTATATATGTGAGATTTGGACTATAAAGAAAGCTGAGTGCTGAAGAATTGATGCTTTTGAACTGTGGTGTTAGAGAAGACTCTTGAGAGTCTCTTGGACTGCAAGGAAATCAAACCTGTCAATCCTAAAGGAAATCAGTCCTGAATATTCATTGGAAGGACTGATGTTGAAGCTGAAACTCCAATACTTTGACAACTTGATGTGAAGAACTGACTCATTTGAAAAGACCCTGATGCTGGGAAAGATTGAGGGCAGGAGGAGAAGGGGACAACAGAGGATGAGATGGCTGGATGGCATCACTGACTCAATGGACATGAGTCTGAGTAAACTCTGGAAGTTGGTGATGGACAGGGAGGCCTGGTGTGCTCTGCAGTCCATGGGGTCGCAAAGAGTTGAACACAACTGAGAGACTGAACTGAACTGAGAAGAAATAAAGAAGAGTCAGTCAATAATGAATAATGCAATAAATGAGATCAAAAGCACTCTGGAGGGAACCAACAGTAGAATAACTGAGACAGAAAATAGGATAAGTGAAGTGGAAGACAGGATGGTGGAAATAAATGAAGCAGAGAGGATAACAGAAAAAAAATTAAAAGAAAAGAAGACAATCTTACAGACCTCTAGGACAATGTTAAACACCCCGGCATTCGAATCATAGGCGTCTCAGAAGAAGACGACGAAAAGAAAGAGCATGATAAAACACTTGAGGAGATAATACTTGAAAACTTCCCTAAAATGGGGAAGGAAATAGCCACCCAAGTCCAAGAAACCCAGAGAGTCCCAAACAAGACAAACCCAAGGCAAAACATTCCAGCTCAGTTCCGTTCAGTCGCTCAGTCATGTCTGACTCTTTGCGACCCCATGAATCGCAGCACACCAGGCCTCCCTGTCCATCACCATCTCCCGGAGTTCACTCAGGCTCACGACCATCGAGTCCGTGATGCCATTCAGCCATCTCATCCTCGGTCGTCCCCTTCTCCTCCTGCCCTCAATCCCTCCCAGCATCAGAGTCTTTTCCAATAAATAACTCTTCGCATGAGGTGGCCAAAGTACTGGAGTTTCAGCTTTAGCATCATTCCTTCCAAAGAAATCCCAGGGCTGATCTCCTTTAGAATGGACTGGTTGGATCTCCTTGCAGTCCAAGGGACTCTCAAGAGCCTTCTCCAACACCACAGTTCAAAAGCATCAATTCTTTGGCGCTCAGCCTTCTTCACAGTCCAACTCTCACATCCATACATGACTACAGGAAAAACCATAGCCTTGACTAGACGGACCTTAGTCAGCAAAGTAATGTCTCTGCTTTTGAATATACTATCTAGGTTGGTCACAAAACACCCCAAAACACATATTAATCAAACTAGTGAAGAGCAAACACAAAGAGCAAATATTAAAAGCAGCAAGGGAAAAGCAATAAATAACAAACAAAGGGATCCCCATAAGGATAACAGCTGATCTTGCAATAGAAACTCTTCAGGCCAGAAGGGATTGGCAGGACATATTTAAAGTGATGAAAGAGAAAAGCCTACAACCCAGATTACTGTATCCAGCAAGGATATGATTCAAATATGAAGGAGAAATCAAAAGCTTTACAGACAAGCAAAAGCTGAGAGAATTCAGCAAACCAGCTCTTCAAAAATGCTAAATGGTCTTCTCTAGACAGGAAACATAGAGAAGACTTATAAACTCAAACCCAAAACAACAAAGTAAATGGGAATGGGATTATACTTATCAATAATTACCTTAAATGTAACTGGGTTGAATGCCCCAATCAAAAGACTGGCTTAATGGATACAAAAACAAGACCCTTGTATATGCTGACTACAAAAAACCCACCTCAAGCCAAGGAACACATACCGACTGAAAGTGAAGGGCTGGAAAAAGATACTTCATGCAAATGGAGACCAAAAGAAAGCCGGAGTAGCAATACTCATATCAGATAAAATAGACTTGGAAATAAAGGCTGTGAAAAGAGACAAAGAAGAATGCTACATAATGATCAAAGGATCAATCTAAGAAGAAGATATAACAATTATAAATATATATTTATTCAACATAGGAGCACCTCAATATGTAAGGCAAATGCTAACAAATGTGAAAGGGGAAATTAACAGTAACACAATAATAGTGGGAGACTTTAGTACCCCACTCACACCTGATCAACTAAGCAGAAAATTAGCAAGGAAACACAAACTTTAAATGATACAATGGACAAGTTAGACCTGATTAATATCTATAGGATATTTCACCCCAAAACAATGAATTTCACCTTTTTTCTGAAGTGCACACGGAACATTCTCCAGGATAGATCACATCCTGAGCCATAAATCTAGCCTTGATAAATTCAAAAAAATTGAAATCATTTCAAGCGTCTTTTCTGATCACAATGCAGTAAGATTAGATGTCGACTCAGTCCCTGTGACTCAGAGGTTAAAGCATCTGCCTGCAATGCAGGAGACCTGGGTTCGATCCCTAGGTCGGGAGGATACCCTGGAGAAGGAAATGGCAACCCACTCCAGTATTCTTGCCTGGAGAATCCCATGGACAGAGGAGCCTGGTGGGCTACAGTCCACGGGGTCACAAAGAGTCGGAACGACTGAGTGACTTCACTCACAGTCACTGCAGATGGCGATTGCAGCCATGAAATTAAAAGACACTTACTTCTTGGAAGGAAAGTTATGACCAACCTAGATAGCATATTCAAAAGCAGAGAGATTACTTTGCCAACAAAGATCTGTCTAGTCAAGGCTACGGTTTTTCCTGTGGTCATGTATGGATGTGAAAGTTGGACTGTGAAGAAAGCTGAGCACCAAAGAATTGATGCTTTTGAACTGTGGTGTTGGAGAAGACTCTTGAGAGTTTCTTGGACTGCAAGGAGATCCAACCAGTACATTCTAAAGATCAGTCCTGGGTGTTCTTTGGAAGGAATGATGCTGAAGCTGAAACTCCAATACTTTGGCCACCTCATGTGAAGAACTGACTCATTGGAAAAGACTCTGATGCTGGGAGGGATTGGGGGCAGGAGGAGAAGAGGGTGACAGAGGATGAGATGGCTGGATGGCATCACTGACTCAATGGACATGAGTTTGGGTGAACTCCATGAGTTGGTGATGGACAGGGAGGCCTGGCGTGCTGCAATTTATGGGGTCACAAAGAGTTTGACACAACTGAGTGACTGAACTGAACTGAACAGGAAGAAACTATTAAAAATACAAATATATGGAAGCTAAATAACACACTTCTGAATAACCAACAAATCACAGAAGAAATCAAAAGGAAATAAAAATATATATAGGAACAAATGAAAATGAATACATGACAACCCAAAACCTATGGAATTCAATAAAAGCAGTGCCAAAGGGAAAGTTCATAGCAATACAAGCTTACCTCAAGAAACAAGAGATAAAGCAAATAAATAACCTAACTCTAGAAGGCAATGGCACCCCACTCCAGTACTCTTGCCTGGAAAATCCCATGGATGGAGGAGCCTGGTAGGCTGCAGTCCATGGGGTCGCTAAGAGTCAGGCAAAACTGAGCAACTTCACTTTCACTTTTCACTGTCATGCATTGGAGAAGGAAATGGCAACCCACTCCAGTGTTCTTGCCTGGAGAATCCCAGGGATGGGGGAGCCTAGTGGGCTGCCGTCTATGGGGTCGCACAGAGTTGGACACGACTGAAGTGACCTAGCAGAAGCAGCAGCACAAAGCAACTAGCAAAAGAAGAAGTGAAGACCCCCCCCCAGGGTTAGTAGAAGGAAAGAAATCATAAAAATTAGGGCAGAAATAAGTGAAAAAGACACAAGGGCGACCAAAGCAAAAATCAACAAAAATAAAAGCTGGTTATTTGAGAAGATAAATAAAATAGACAAACCATTAGCCAGACTCATTAAGAAAAAAAAGGGAGAAGAATCAAATCAACAAAATTAGAAATGAAAATGAAGAAATCACAACAGACAACACAGAAATACAAGGGATTATAAGAGACTACTATCAGGAACTATATGCAAATAAAATGGGCAACTTGGAAGAAATGGACAAATTCTTAGAAAATTATAACCTTCCAAAACTGAACCAGGAAGAAACAGAAAATCTTAACAGACACATCATAAGCTCAGAAATCAAAACTGTAATCAAAAATCTTTCAACAAGCAAAAGCCCAAGACCAGATGGCTTCACAGGTGAATTCTACCAACAATTCAGAGAAGAGCTAATGTCATCCTACTCAGACTCTTCCAGAAAATTGCAGAGGAAGGTAAACTCCCAAACTCATTTTATGAGGCCGCCATCACCCTGATACCGAAACCTGACAAAGATCCCACAAAAAAAAAAAAAAAAAAAAGAAAGAAAATGCAAGCCAGTATCACTGATGAACATAGATTCAAAAACCGTCCAAAAAATTCTAGCAAACAGAATCCAACAACATATTAAAAAGATCATACATCATGACCAAGTGGGCTTTATCCCAGGATGCAAAGATTTTTAATATTTGCAAATCACTCAATGTGATACATCACATTAACAAACTGAAAGATAAAAACCATATGATTACCTCAATAGATCCAGAGAAAGCCTTTGACAAAATTCAACATCTATTTATGATAAAAATCCTCCAGAAAGCAGGCATAGAAGGAACATACCTCAACATAATAAAAGCCATAAAGCACAGCAAACATTATTCTCAATGGCAAAAAATTGAAAGCATTTCCCCTAAAGTCAGGAACAAGACAAGGGTGCCGATTTTCACCACCACTATTCAACATAGTTTTGGAAGTTTTAGCCACAGCAATCAGAGAAGACAAAGAAACAAAAGGAATCCAGATTGGAAAAGAAGAAGTAAAATTCTCACTGTTTGCAGATGACATGATTTTCTACATAGAAAACCCTAAAGACACCACCAGAAAATTACTAGAGCTAATCAATGAGTATAGTCAAGTTGCAGGATATAAAATTAATACACAGAAATCCTTTGCATTCCTATACACTAACAACAAGAAAACAGAAAGAGAAATTAAGGAAATAATACCATTCATCACTGTGATGAAAAGAATAAAATACTTAGGAATAAATCTACCTAAAGAAACAAAAGACCTATATATATAGAAAACTATAAAACACTGATGAAGGAAATCAAAGATGACACAAATAGATGGAGAAATATACCATATTCATGGATTGGAAGAATCAATATAGTGAAAATGAGTATACTACACAAAGCAATCTATAGATTTAATGCAATCCTTATTAAGCTACCAATGATATTTTTCACAGAACTAAAACAATTAATTTCACAATTTGTATGGAAATATAAAAAACCTCGAATAGCAAAAGCAGTCTTGAGAAAGAAGAATGGAACTAGGGGAATCAACCTACCTGACTCAGGCTATACTACAAAGCCACAGTCATCAAGACAGTATGGTACTGGCACAAAGACAGAAATATAGATCTTATTTAAATAAGATCTATGAGAAAAATATAAAGCCCAGAGATAAATCCATGTACCTATGGACACCTTATCTTTGACAAAAGAGGCAAAAATATACAATGGATTAAAGACAATCTCTTTAACAAGTGATGCTGACAAAACTAGTCAACCACTTGTAAAAGGATGAAACTAGAACACTTTCTAACACCATACACAAAAATAAAACTCAAAATGGATTAAAGATCTAAATGTTAGACCAGAAACTATATAACTCGTAGAGGAAAACATAGGCAAAACATGCTGACATAAATCACAGCAAGATTCTCTATCACCAACCTCCCAGAGTAATGGAAATAAAAGCAAAAATAAACAAATGCGGCCTAATTAAACTTAAAAGCTTTTGCACAATGAAGGAAACTATAAGCAAGGTGAAAAGACAGCCTTCAGAATGGGAGAAAAAAAAACAAACAAAAAACAAATCNGCAAGGTGAAAAGACAGCCTTCAGAATGGGAGAAAAAAAAACAAACAAAAAACAAATCTTTTCCCTTTAAAAAATATTGTGTTTCTCCCCCGTCTCTATTTCTGTATTTAAATTGGAATAAATCTTTGTTCTGAAACAATTTTGTCCATTTTTCCCCATCACTTGAGCCAACTGGAAAAATCCTAGGGAGCGATAAATCCAAACTTGACCTTTCTTTGTGTGCATGCTCTTCTTGTATCTGTCAGTTCCACATGTGATTATATTTTCCAGCCTCTTCAATAGTTCCTTCATGGCCAGCAAAGACATAGCCAGACTTTCTAGTGTTATGGATGATGGTCTGATAAGCACCCAGAGATTGTTCTTCCATAATTACAGCATCAAATAAGCCTCTGTCAAGAGATATTTTTGGTGATGCTGTTTTTAGGAAATGCTAGGAAAATGCTTCCTATGGTAACTTACTAGCATGAAGGAAATCACCAAAAACCTTTCATATGTCATGGCAATTTTCAGATGATTAATTAGATTTGAAATTTACCTACCTGCTTAAGACAATTTCAAAATGCCTTCATTAAAGATCTAATTGTAGTTGTGTACAATTAATCATCACTGGAGAACTTTTCTATTATTTGTCTCTTATTCAGGTAATTGATTTGAACTACTTGAGTCTTCCCTACCAGTGACTCAGCTGGTAAAGAATCTGCCTACAATGCAGGAGACCTGGGTTTGATCCCTGGGTTGGGAAGATTTCCCTGGAGAAGGGATCAGCTACCCACTCCAGTATTCTGGCCTGGAGAATTCCATGGACTGTATAGTCCATGGAGCTGCAAAGAGTCGGACATGACGAGCAACTTTCACTTTTCACTCACTTGAGTTCATATGCTTGAGTAGTATCCCAAGTTGATAGAAGCTTGGAAAAAATTCTGGCCCAAGAGGCAGGAAACAAGAAAAACTGGGAAATAAACTCTGTGTGCAGTTGAGTAAACAAGACAGTTGAGAAGAATTCTGTGTTGGATATTATCTACTGGCAGCCAGCAACATTCCCACTCTTTCCTATAGCCTCTCCTGTCTTACAGCAGCTGGAAGTTTGGGAGTTGTATTCTCTAGACTCTTGACAGCAGAGTTCTAAATATGGTTTTACCAATGAGGTTGACTCATGCTAGCTTTAGGAATGAGAAGTTTAAACCAATTCCACTCTCTCCATTAGAAGGCATGGATATATGGGTTCTGTATAGATCAGTGTCTTTGCTTGAGATTCCTGATCAGTTCTGTCTCCTGCTGGTCATCTACTCAGGACATTGGTAGAGGTTTTCTGCAGATTTCTGGCCTAGAGGTGACAAAGGCTATGCCCTGGCTGTAACCAAGCTGGTGGTGGTAGACCTGAAATATTGTGTAGATTCCTCACTTTCACTTCTGCTGCCCTTCCAACAGTTTTCTAAACATCTAACTCCCTTTATTAAGTCCTTTTCTACTTGAAAATTTACAGTGGTTTATGTTCCTTCCTTATCCTGACAGATTTTATTTTAATTATTTCTCATTTTATTTGACATTTCAAGGGTCAAATGTTAGCACTTTTATCATACATTATTAAAAGACAACCTAAATTGCTTGGAATTAATCTCATGCTGTTTGCTCTTGCAAACCAAACATTTTACTTACGAAAAGCCCTTTTCAATTGTTTTACTTTAACTTGGTGGTTCATTATAAGATTAAGTTCTCCAAGAATTCCTTCCTGACCAATTGGATCCCTATTTTCTAAGGATGATAATTTTAAAGCAGTGGTTCCCAAAAGGGTTAAGGAGTCCCCCACCCTACCCCCCAGGAGACACCTGGAGACACACTGTTGTCAAATTGTGGGGGAGTGTGCTATGGGTATCTAATGGTGCTGCTAACCATCCTACAATGCACGGAAATGACCCCCCCACACACACACACACACACCCTGCCATCAACAAAGACTTATCAGATCCAGAATCTCAATCGTACTAAGGCTGAAAAATTTTAAACAAAGGGTGTGTGTACATGCTAAGTTGTTTCAGTTGTGTCTGACTCTTTGCAACCCTATAGACTGTAGCCCACCAGGCTCCTCTGTCCATGGAATTCTCCAGGCAAGAATACTGAAATGGGTTGCTGTACCCTCCCTTTCTGCAATTACACATCTATCAATTCTAAGCTAGGACTCCTCTGTTGACTTTTACTGTACCCTTCAAATGATTCATTTTCTTCTTGCTTTACATCTGACAAAACACAATACTTTGGCTCCCTCTGATTCCTGCAATGTCTGCTCCTTATCCATGTAGCCTGTTCTCCTGTGAGGACCTAGTTCTCACCAGGTATTCCATGGACCATGTCTCCATTTTTCCTTGAGATGTGCTAACTGGCTGTGAGCAGCTGTTGGAGTCATCCATGTGGACGAAACAGGAGAACTTCATTCATTTCTGTGTACAGGATCACGGAATTATAGGAGAGAGAACGTCTAAACATACATTCCCCCTACCTATGGGGAAACTGAAATCCAGAGAGGTAAATGTACTCCCCCAGAGCTATCCATTTCTAAATTGCTAAAATTCTCTCTGCTAACATTCACAGGGAGGCTTCCCTGGTAACTCAGGTGGTAAAGAATCCACCTGCAATGCAGGAGACCCTGATTCGATTCCTGGGTCAAGAATCTTATCCCCTGGAGAAGGGATAAGATACCCACTCCAGTATTCTTGGGCTTCCTTGGTAGCTCAGACAGTAAAGAATCCTCCTGCAATCTGGGAGACCTGAGTTCAATCCTTGGTTTGGCAATCCACTCTAGTATTCTTGCCTGGAGAATCCCCAGGGACAGAGGACCCTGGTGGGCTACAGTCCATGGGGTCACAAAGTCAGATACGACTGAGTGACTAAGCACAGCACAGCATTCACAGGACTTAGAAAAGCTCTCACCTTATTCCAAGACAGAATGTTTGGGAAGAGAAGACTTAACTAAAGATGGAAAAAATATTCTGCTCAATGCCAAGCCCGTTTGTCACTTCTCAAGATCATTTATGCTTCCAACATGTCTTAACTTGGGATTAACCCAATTTTGAGAGGGAGGTTTTCAATACTCTTTGTATTAAATTCACTTCTCCCCTAAGGACAGAATGACAGTGAGTAAGTGTTAGCTCCAGAGGCTTGCTGTGCCTAATTCAGACCTGGCTTGTTCCTTCTCCAAGGGGATCTGTAAGAACTCATTAGTCAACATTACTCCTGCTTGAGTTTCAGTCTTGTTGATAATATGTTTTTAAAATGGAAACAAACACCTAAGAGTGGGAAAGAGATAAAATAAGTTTTAATATATCAATATGATGATCAGATATGCTGGTATGAAAAAAGGTATTGCAGAAGAATATTTATTGGCACAAAAAATATCCATAATATATTAAATGAAAAAAGAAAACAGATGATCAAAGGACATGTAGTGTGATCCCAATTCTGGTTTAAAACAGTATGTATACAATGGGAAAAAATATGGGAAGAAGACGAGGTTTTTCCTCCTTTGCACTTTTAAGAACTTTTCAAATTTCCTGAAAGGAAGCATTTGTAATTTTAAAGGAACCTTTGACTAGCCATGTTAGCATGAAAGAGACCCCAAAAAATAGGACTGAAAAGGGATACAGATCTTTGCAATCTAAAGCCCATTGAGGTCCTTTAAGGTTATAGTTTCCATGGAAAGGAGAGAAGCCAGATTTGTAAGGAATCCCAAAGACAGCAATTAAGAAGTGGGAGAGTGACCACAGACTACAGATCCATACCTAAGAGAGACAGTGAAATGGGAAAAAGAAAGATCACTGCTCAAGACGAGAAATGGGACGATAAATAGGACACACAGGTCCAATAGGATGATAAATTTTATTTTATTTTTCTAAAAGGCAACAAAATTCACTCACCAAAACATTTTCTTTTTCTTTTTTAGGATAGAGAAGGAACATATATTCGTCAAGATTCTTCAGAAAAGCAAAGCCATCCGTATATATATACATTCTATCTATCTATTTAATTTATCATCTATCTATGAAGAAACACCCAGAATAATGTTTGGCCAAACATCTGGGTACCTCGTGACCCAATCAAGCTGATGCATAAAATTAACCACCACAGACTCAACGGGTGGAAAGAAACTGAATTTGAGAAGAAGGACCTGACTGTTGGAACAAAGTCCTGAGAGGGAAGGGAAATTACAGGGGTGAGAAGTGAGCAGTGCAATTGTGCAGAGGAGGTCTTCACAGAGGTGAGCTGAGCAGAGAGGCAATCATGGTGTGTTCAAGGAAAATGAAAGGTTTCAAAATGAAAAAAGGCCTCACTTTTATGGATGTGAGCTCACTGGACTCATTTCTCTAAAGTATAAATATTTTTTTTTACTACTCATTTGCAAATTGGCTACCACAATCACAAATTAACTGTTACATTTTTTAATTGTATTCAATCTCTGAAAATGCTAAAGAAGAAAAATATATTATCCATCTCCTTGAGGAGGTCTTAGATTGTCATTTTCATTAAATTTTATTTAAATTAAATGTATTTATTTAATTAAACACCTTTTACAGCAGAAGCCTGGGTGTTCCGTTGAAATTCACCCTTGAGCAGACAGAGTTCACAAATGATGACTCCAGCTTTGTGACTCTTGCTACCATGCAAAAAGTGAATGTATACCAAGAATCTACAAAGATGTGAAAATTGTTATTTGGGAAGAGCAACTCCGAAGCATGCTACACAAGAGAGAAATTTCATAAGGAAGCCAAATGTATATAATTCTATCAAATTATTCACATATAGCTGAAATATAGCTGAGCATTTTGCTCCAAACCTGCAGAATCTCTTTAGCGATTCGTCTTAACAGTCTCCTCTCCTTTATATATCTAGAATCATTTAAGACTCCTGCTGCACTGAATGGGAAATTCTGCACATCTAGTTTTCTGAAGAGAATAATTTTGTCACATTTGAACACTTGAGCCAAGTTATAAACATAAGCATAACACGCTTCTGCCTATGTATGTTGACTGTTTACTCTGCCCAGGTTGCCTTCTGCTTATCCCAGTTCATGAGATGTAGTCTTGCAGAAGCGCTTGCAGTTTCCAGGCTAAGACACCCAGGATGTCTTAAGTAAAAGGGGAATATATTAGATCACACAAAGTCAAAATTCTTGAGGTAAGGCTAACTTTGGACACGGTTACGTTCAGGCCTCCAACAACACAGGACTGTATTATGTTCATACCTTGGCTCTAACTACCCTGAATGCAGAATTCTGTTTTCAGCCAGTGTCTGATGATGGTGAGACCCTTAGGATTTCATGCATTTGATTCAACTGTGCCTATGCTAGAGATAGACAGTTGGAGAGCTGACCTAGTTTTGTTGTTGCTGTTGATCAGTCCTGCCCTACTCTTTGCAACCCCATGGACTGCAGCACACCAGGCCTCCCTGTCCCTCAACGTCTCCCAGAGTTTGCACAAGTTCATGTCCATTGAATTGGTGATGCTAGCTTACAGCTACAAAACTCCATTCTTATCTCCCTATTTGGAACAAATGTATATAAAAAAGATCACTTTATAAAGATCATCCTTGTATAGCACAGGAAAGTGTATTCAATATTCTGTAATAAACCATAATGGAAGAGAATATGAAGAAGAATACATACATACATACATATATATATATATAC
>SJYQ01000452.1:96642-143501 GCA_006410935.1 Redunca redunca
CTCTTGAGAAATCTGTATGCAGGTCAGGAAGCAACAGTTAGAACTGGATATGGAACAACAGACTGGTTTCAAATAGGAAAAGGAGTACGTCAAGGCTGTATATTGTCACCCTGCTTATTTAACTTAGATGCAGAGTATATCATGAGAAATGCTGGACTGGAAGAAACACAAGCTGGAATCAAGATTGCCAGGAGAAACATTAATAACCTCAGATATGCAGATGACACCATGCTTATGGCAGAAAGTGAAGAGGAACTAAAGAGCCTCTTGATGAAAGTGAAAGAGGAGAGTGAAAAAGTTGGCTTAAAGCTCAACATTCAGAAAACGAGGATCATGGTATTCAGTCCCATCACTTCATGGGAAATAGATGGGGAAACAGTGGAAACAGTGTCAGACTTTATTTTTGGGGGCTCCCAAATCACTGCGGATGGTGACTGCAGCCATGAAATTAAAAGACGCTTGCTTACTCCTTGGAAGGAAAGTTATGACCAACCTAGATAGCATATTCAAAAGCAGAGACATTACTTTGCCAGCTAAAGTCCATGTAGTCAAGGCTATGGTTTTTCCAGTAGTCATGTATGGATGTGAGAGTTGGACTGTGAAGAAGGCTGAGTGCCCAAGAATTGATGCTTTTAAACTGTGGTGTTGGAGAAGACTCTTGAGAATCCCTTGGACTGCAAGGATATCCAACTAGTCCATTCTGAAAGAGATCAGTCCTGGGATTTCTTTGGAAGGAATGATGCTGAAGCTGAAACTCCAGTACTTTGGCCACCTCATGCGAAGAGTTGACTCATTGGAAAGACTCTGATGCTGGGAAGGATTGGGGGCAGGAGGAGAAGGGGATGACCGAGGATGAGATGGCTGGATTGCAGCACTGACTCCATGAACGTGAGTCTGAGTGAACTCCGGGAGTTGGTGATGGACAGGGAGGCCTGGCGTGCTGCGATTCATGGGGTTGCAAAGAGTCGGACACGACTGAGCGACTGAACTGAAGTGAACTAAACACAACATTGTAAATCAACTATATTTCAATAAAATAAAAAATAAAGATCATCTTCTTGTTCCTCTGTGACTGTCACTGGGAAACCATTTTCCTTTGTTCCCTTCATCTTTCGGATACCTTTCAAATCACAGCCATTGTTTTCCCTTTTTCTCCTAAGGGTGTAAATTTGGCTGCAATTCATCAAATAATTGAGCGAGGCGTGTTCCTTGTCTGTGAAATTATGTGTATATAGTGCCACCTAGTGTCCAGATAACAGAAAATCTAACTCAAACAATGCAAACAGGAGGCTTCCGTGGCTCAGACGGTAAAGCGTCTGTCTACAATGAGGGAGATCTGTGTTCAATCCCTGGGTTGGGAAGATCCCCTGGAAAAGGAAATGGCAATCCACTCCAGTACTCTTGCCTGGAAAATCCCATGGACAGAGGAGCCTGGTAGGCTACAGTCCATGGGGTCGCAAAAAGTCGGACACGACTGAGCGATTTCACTTTCACTTTCATGCTGAAGCTCCGAATACTCTGGCCACCTGATGAGAACAGCCTACTCATTGGAAAAGACCCTGATGCAGAGAAAGACTGAAGGCAGAAAGAGAAGAAGGCGACAGAGGATGAGATGGTTGGCCTGCATCACCGATTTAACGGATATGAAGTTGGGCAACTCGGGAGCTGGTGAGGGACAGAGAGGCCTAGCAGTGCAGCAATCTGCCGGGTTGCAAAGAGCCAGACAGGACTTGGAGACCGAACAACAGCAATGCTGAATTTGGGCAAAACACAGATTGGAGGAAAAATTACTACCAACTCCACTGATCTGTATTATGTTTACACCTGTTCCAGCGAAAAAGACTTGGGTTGTTGAAAAAGTCAATACTTGAGCCATAAGATGCAGAAATTTTGCCAGATTTTAGAGCTTTCACACATCAAATAACTCACATGATCACACTCAGAGTTAAAAAAGAATTTATTCTTACACAGAAACTTATTTGAAATAGTGTATTTTCCGACAGATTTAGGTAATAAAATTGGGGAAAATATTCCTTCTTATGTGTTATTAGTCACTCATCATATTCTACTCTTTGTGACCCCATGGACTGTAGCCTGCCAGGCTCCTCTGTCCATGGAATTCTCCAGGCAAGAATACTGGAGTGGGTAGGCATTCCCTTCTCCAGGGAATCTTTCTGACTCAGGGATTGAACCTGGGTCTCCTGCGTTGCAAGCAGACTCTTTACTATCTGAACCACCAGGGATAATATTTCTTAAGAGTAAAAGTTTTTGGAGAGACTATGTTCCAGGGGAGAAAAGTACTTCCTAGGTACAGCTCTTTGTCAGCAGGCTACCTCTGTAGATGTGTCCGGGGGTTTCTCCTGCCACTAAACAGTGCCGGGCAGCACTGACACCTCGAGGAAAATGATGCTGCAGACAGATCCACACACCACTGGTAGGGAGCGGCAAGGGGCAAGATGGCTGTTGAGGCTAGAAAGTTAATCAACGCATCTAAGATCAGATAATGGTGAAACATTAGTTCCCTGTTCTCCACTTTTAGGCATGCAGAACTGTAGCTGGATTGTGCCGTAACACTGTCTCTTCACACTTTGGAAAAGCACAGAAAGGAGGAAGGGGTAATGGGTAGACGGTGCTCTGGCTCATGGTCTTATGTACCTTTGACTCCCCTCAGGAGTCAAAAGGAATATAAGAATTCCATGAATAAAACAAGCGTGTCCACTCCAGTCAGAAGGGAAATAAGTGCTGATAGTTCTAGGGAATGGTGTTATTCCCAGACAATATGAGTCTAAAAAGTTTAGCTTTTTGTTCCTTAGAAAAGTTTTTAGTATTTGGTTCTTTGAAAGTTGTTTTGGATTAAGGGAAGGTATTTGGGGAGATGTGATCTTCTACTGCCTTGCACTCTTCTTTTCAAATTTATTATTTTTATGACTGTGCCACATGGCATGTGGGATCTTTGTTCCCTGATCAGGGATTGAATCTGTGCCCTTTCCTGTGGAAATGTGGAGTCTTAACCACTGGACTGCTAGGGGAGTCCCTGCCTTATACTCTTCTGGGTCTTTTTTTTACCTATATGAGCTGTCCATCCTCTTTCCATCACCCTCTGGATCTTCTCACTTTCCTGAAGAGCTTTCTTCAGCTTTCTTCTCTATGCCTTTCTCACCTGTCCCATTCAGCATCTTTATCACTGAAATTTAAATGACTGCAGAATCTCTCTCCAACTCCAACCCCAGTCTCAAATTCCAGCAGCAAATTTGGGCTGATAGTTGGATGTCTCTGCTGCTGCTGCTAAGGTCGCTTCATTCATGTCCGACTCTGTGCAACCCCATAGACAGCAGCCCATCAGGCTCCTCCGTCCCTGGGATTCTCCAGGCAAGAACACTGCAGTGGGTTGCCATCTCCTTCTCCAATGCATGCATGCATGCTAAGTCGCTTCAGTCGTGTCCGACTCTGTGCGACCCCGTGGACAGCAGCCCACCAGGTTCCTCTGTCCACATGATTCTCCAGGCAAGAATATTGGAGTGGGTTGCCATTTCTTTCTCCCTGGATGTCTCTAGAATCTTCTATCATCAGAACTGCAAACTTTGCCTCCCTCTCTCTTTCGCTTCACCCAAATCCTCATTTTATGTAAGCACCAGTTCTCCTCTCAAATGTTTTATTTCCGGCTTATCCATAACATCCCCATTGGCTAACTGTTTCGTCCTGACTTCTTGCTTCCTTACTGGTTGTCTCCAATTTTGAGACTGTAAAGTTCCTCTTGAACTTCCTTTCCTCATTGTTCTTGCTATTAGACCTGATAAAATCACTGCCTCTAGTCCCTCTCTATTTTACACATCACTGTCATATTTAGTATTTGGAAGCATCTTCTAGCCTGTCATGAACAAATTGCATGCCCCCAATTTTGTGTGTGGGAGGCTACATGGTCAGGCCCCCACCATCGCTGCCCTTTTGATCTCTGTCCATCTGCTGCTCAGTCAGTCCCTGCCTCAGCCACACCCTACTCGCCTGACTGACCTTCCTTCTTCTTCATAAAGCCTAACTGGGAAATGCCTGCACACTGGCGCCCTGCTCCAGACAGTGAGTATTTTAATCTCTAGATGAGAACAGCTCCACTATGATAGTTCACCCAAGGGAAGACATCTGCCCTGTGGAGGCCGTTAGCCTGAGGGGCGGTGAGGGACAGG
The DNA here is from genome assembly GCA_006410935.1 of Redunca redunca. NCBI lineage: Eukaryota > Metazoa > Chordata > Mammalia > Artiodactyla > Bovidae > Redunca > Redunca redunca. The sequence goes on from SJYQ01000452.1 coordinate 100,824, forward strand.
TCCTCTGCTGGTTTCCCTGGTAACCAGTGAGCCAGCCTTTCACTGGCAATCGCGTGCTCCCATGCCCTGGAGCCAAGACTGCTGCTGTGTCCTGCCTGCCATCTGCTGCACATGGCTGGGTGTCACTCCAGGACTTTGCTTCAGACGTGTAAGATCCCCCCTCATTCATTAAGCCATGGATGTTTCTGTTGCTGGCTCCAAGACTCTTATTTTAAGTTTTTTAATTTATTTATTTTTAATTGAAGGATAATTGCTTTACAATACTGGTTTCATTTCTCATTCCAAGGAGATTAGCTTGCCTTTTTGGAGGCGTGGGGTCTTCTGCTGTTGCTTAGAAGTTGCTCTGTAGGAGCTCTTCCATATTCTGATGAGCTTTTAATGTATTTGCAGGGAGGCAGGCGGTCTCCCTGTCTTATTCCTCCCTCATCTTCCCCACCCTCCCAGGGCTCTTTCTTGAGGCTGAGCAAGTACAGGCTTGCAGGCCAATGAGTGCAGAGGCATGGTGCCCAGTGCCACAGAATTTGACTGTACTTGGAGCTGGAGTCTCTCCAGATGTGATCAAGTTAAGACGAGTCATTGGAGCAGGCTCTCATCTGACTGTATTCTTAACAGAAGAGGAAACTGGGGAAACAGACAGGCATGGAGGGAGGGCTATATGAAGACACAGTACGAAAACCTGCAAGTTGAGGAGAGAGGCTTCAGAAGAAACCAACCCTGGTAGTCCAGGGGTTAAGACTTCACCTTCCAAGGCAGGGGGTGTGGGTTCAATCCCTGGTAGGGGAGCTAGGATCCCATAACTCAAGGACAAAAAATCAAAGCATATATGAATGATTCATGTTGGTGTTTGGCAGAAACCAACACAATTCTGCAAAGAAATTATCCTTCAATTTAAAACATAAATACATTTAAAATTAAAAACAATCAAAACATAAAACAGGAGCAATATTGTAGCAAATTTCATAAAGACTTTCAAAAAATAAATAAACTGAATTCAAAATAAAGAAGAAGAAACCAACCCGGCCAACACCCTGGTCTCAGGATTCTGCCTCTAGATGGATGGCCTTCAGACTCCAGCTGCAGTGTCAGCCCTGTGCCGGGTCTCCAGGCCGTCAGGCTACCCTGCAGAGTTCCACCTTGCTAGTCCCTACGATCGTGTGGAACAATTCCTTAAAATAAATCTCCCTCTCTCTGAAATAAATATATGTATGTCCTACTTGTTCTGGTCCTCTGGAGAACCCCGATTGCTTTTTTTTAAGGCAAAATACAGTGCCAAATCTTTAGACAAGTAATCAAACTCCTTTACGATATTTCCAAAGTCCCACTCCAGTTACACTTTATATTACTTTCTTTCAATTATCCTTTGATGTTAACAATAATATTTATTGAAAACCAACTAGTTAACATTTAAGAAACATGTTTTCCTGTCGTCTAAAAGGACTAATCCAGCAATTTACTTAATTTATCTAAGTTTCAGTTTCTTCATCTGTAAAATGGGAAGGATTCAGCTAATTATTCTACAAGCAGTTGTTGAACCACTGTGGGTGAGACAGATGCATTCATGATGTTGATACTTTAAAGACTCAGGGGAGGCCTCCGACTGACTAGTCTTTACTATTTACTAAGTGCGGTTTACTAAGAAGAGGACTGGAAAGTGGAAAGTGGAAATTGGAGTCACTCAGTCGTGTCCGACTCTTTGGGACCCCATGGACTGTAGCCTACCAGGCTCCTCTGTCCATAGTACTGGAGTGGGCTGCCATGAAGAGGACTAGTGAAGAGCAAATTTAGGGAAGGAGGTAAATCGCAAGTTTTATTTGGGCCATGTTCAGGATGAAAGGAGAAGGCAATGGCACCCCACTCCAGTACTCTTCCTGGAAAATCCCATGGACGGAAGAGCCTGGTGGGCTGCAGTCCATGGGGGTGCGAAGAGTCGAACACGACTGAGCGACTTCCCTTTCACTTTTCACTTTCATGCACTGGAGAAGGAAATGGCAACCCACTCCAGTGTTCCTGCCTGGAGAATCCCAGGGACGGGGGCGCCTGGTGGGCTGCCGGCTATGGGGTCGCACAGAGTTGGACACGACTGAAGCGACGCAGGAGCAGCAGCAGCAGCAGCAGCAGCAGGATGAAAGGTCTCGTAGATGTCTAAGGAGAGATGATAAGTGAGCAGCAGAATATGTACGAATGGAGCTCTAAGATTAGAACAGGGCCGGAGGAAAGTGGTCTGCCTTGAAATGCTTTGAGAGTCATGGGATAGACAACATGATTTCAGATTGGTGTCACATGAACCAATAGGACAAAATGCTTCCGGAGTTAGTGAGAAGCTTTGTAAAATGTTAATAAAGAGGTTCTGTTATGGGATGATTGCATGAGGAGCTCTGAGGACCCACTCTCCAAGGCAACAAGCACAACTGCTAAAAGTAGTCGTCATTATCCATAGTTGCTACCACATATTACCTAAAATGTCCAATTTTCAACAAAAAATGAGACATAAAAAAAGAAAAACAGAAAAGTATGATCCATATATTGGGGAGAAGAGAGGCAACAGAGATGGCATGTGAAAAGGTCCAGATGTCAGATTTAATAGACTTCAAAGTGCTATTATGAGTTTGTTCAATGAGTTAAAGAAAAACACACTTAAGGAAAGAAGGGATAATGATAATGTTTCATCAAAAAGAGGTTAATGAAGAGATAAATGTTTTCAGAAAGAATCAAATGGAAATTATGGAGCTGAAAATACAATAATTAAAATGAAAAAAAGTCATTAGAGGGGTTTGACAGTAGATTGGTACTGAAGAAAGGTAAGATAATTTGAAATCATTATAGACTGTTGAGTCGCCAAGTTGTTTCTGACTCCATGGACTGCAGCACGCCAGGCTTCCCTGTTGTTCACTGTCTCCTGGAGTTTGCTCAAACTCATGTCCATGGAGTCGATGATACCATCCAACCATCTCACGTTGCCCCCTTCTCCTCTTGCCCTCAATATAGATTATGTAATCTGAAAAGAGAAAGAGAAGAATGAATGAAAACGAACAGGGCCTTAAGAGAAGTGTGGGACACGAGTAAGTACACCCATTTAGGTGTAATAACAGTCCCAGGAGAGAGTAAAAGGAGCAGAAAAAATAATGGCTGAAAACCCCAAATTTGCTGGAAAAAAACCTACATATCCAAGAAATTAAAACTCCAAGTATAATACATGCAGAGATCCACACCCAGACAGACCATGGTAAAAGTGCTGAAAGGCAAAGAAATCCTGAAACTACCAAGAAAAGCATGACTTGAGTCACAAGCCAGCAACTCTCCAGGGATCGCCTCTTACCCTGCCTTCTGAACCCCCTGGTCGGGTCTGCTCTGCAGTGCCAGTGAGCAGCAACGACTTCACCTTTTATAACACCCTCTTCACTCGCTGTCAGTGTCTTAGTCTCTCGTGTCCAACTTTTTGTGACCCTGTGGACTGTAGCCCGCCAGGTGCCTCTGTCCATGGGATTCTCCAGGCGAGAACACTGGAGTGGATTGCTATACCCTTCTCCAGGGGATCTTCCCGACCCAGAGACTGGACCCAGGTTCTGCTGCCCTGCAGGCAGATTCTTTACCATTTGAGCTACAGGGAAGCCTGGTAGTCAGGTTTGGCCACAGAATGTGTTGGGCCCAGTGCAGGATAAAAATGAGGGGCCTCATGTTCAAGATCTCTTAAGGATTTCAAGATGGTGTTAGCAAAGCATTAAAATCAGGCTCAGGGACTATTCCGAGTGTGACACCCAGGGCATGAACCCACAAAACTGGCCCTGCTTAGCTTCTCAATGTCTGTCTTCCTGGATCTTAAGAACCATGCAGCAAAGTACACAGCTGGTGTCTCTCTTGCTCATCACTGAATTCCTTTAGTTTTTCCCAGTGGCTATGGAAAGTCCTTAATTCAATTTATTTTTTGCTAAACAACAAAATTTTGCTCTGCTCTATGGTACTTATTACATCGTGTCACTCATAAAAGCCTCATGTTTCAGCATACTGACCTTTTCAGAAGAGTACAGACAGCTTACGCCCAAATATTTTATATTTATATTGCAGTTCTTAAATAATTTCACCATACTTATAAATCCATTGAAAAAGAAAAAAGAAACCCACCAAACAGAATCCTACTTTTATCTGAGTTGATCTATTAGATAGGCAGTTTGTAGTACTTTCATTTTACAATTACTTAGGAAGTATCACACTGTTAACTTTAAGTAAGAATTCATCCACTTCTAGAATTAAAAATTTTTTTTCCTTAGTATCTTGACCATCTGCAAGGAATATGGGATCTTAGTTCCCTGACCAGGGACTGAACCTGCACTCCCTGCTTTGGAAGCTCCAAGTCTTAACCACTTGACCACCAGGGAGAACCCTAGAATTTAGAACTTTCTGATGAGTGAAAAATTACCTTAGCTTTGGATTTCATTTACAAAGTCACCCTGCAGATGTGTCCATCTTCTATACTATATGACAGCTGTGAACAGGTAAATGTTGGTGGGTCTTTGGAAGTTTATCAGATTTCTCTGCCTGTTTTATATCTAATAAAATAGGGATACTACTACCTCTCTCACAAACTCTGCTAAAGAGAATTAAAGGGAGTGTCTTATATGGCACCTAGGAGAGGCCTTAACACTTAGCAGCTATACAACAGATGTTACATTTTTCTCTTTATCACTTATATGATAGTTTGTTGCCTTGATCTGCATGAAATGCTATTGGCTTCTTTCCTAATTCACCCAAGTCTTTAACGCCTACCAAGAATCACTAGAGGTTAGGTTGTTTTTTGAAATTCTTATGATTTAAACATGCTAATAATAAACATGTCTCATTAACCACATCCCTCTAGCATCAACTGATATTTACTTTATATAGTAATTCACTCTGCCAAAACGTGCCTTCTGAAAAGCTAGAGTTGCAAAATTCTCACAGTGAAATTAAATGCAATGTTTCCATGCGCATGTAAAACAAACATTTGAAATAAAGCATTTCATTATACTTTTAAAAAGATATTTAATCCCATGGCTCATTTCATGATCCTTCCATTTAATCAATTTAGCAGGTTAATACCTGGCTTATTAATAATCTTATTAACATACTTTCACTTATTGAATAAAAAATAAACTTATAAACTAGTCACAATCATCAGGAGTAGACCAAAGCCACTGAGCAAATAGACAAGCTATAAAAAAAAGTTTATTAAAAAAATAGACAACATATGTAAACATCTTTTTCAGTCACAAAGCTTCATAATACAGCATATCAGGCCCAGGCCTCAAATCTCTGCAGTGGGAGCACCTTAATTGTTGACTAATAAGAATCAGTTTAATTTATCTTTCAGTGAGCTATTAAGTCTATATGAAAATAAATAACCAGATTCTGCTAAGAATACTAATATACATAGAAAATCACAGATGTACAGTGGATCTCAGCCCAAAATAACTGTCTGCAGTAACATGTGAGATTGAGTCCTTTTATCATAACTGTCTTTTTAATATAGCTTCATCTCTAAGTTCATAATGTAAAGTTGACGAAAATAAAGCCAGACAGGAAGAGAGTAGAGGAACAAGACAGATGGATACCCATCACTCTCCCACCCTCACATGCCACGCCACACACACGCCACACACACAAATGCACACCGTGTTTTGGTAGAAGCAAAACTGAAAACACGATTTCTATATTTCGTGTTTCATGTATCATTGTAGGCACGTATTTCCTTTACTTTTAGCTGGAAGTTACATGCCCCCAAGTGACTGAATATGAAGTAGTCGACCATATTTTCAAGTGTGATACAATTTTGAGGAAACCAAATCTCCGTTACATAATTCAACAGCCGCCCCAAAGGGAAGTCAAATCACAGAATGGACCATAACACAACAAAATGTAATTAAGTACCTGAGATTCTGCTGCAAGAGTCTTAAATACAAGACTGTTTTGTTTAGGGCAAAATGCGCTTATATTAACATAATCCTTTCATGCCCTGTTCTTTATTTGCTGGGGCATACTTGTTAGACGGGCTTCCCTGGTGGCTCAGATGGTAAAACGTCGTCTGCTTACAATGCAGGAGACCAGGGTTTGATCCCTGGGTCAGGAAGACCCCCTGCAGAAGGAAATGGCAACCTACTCCAGTACTCTTGCCTGAAAAATTCCATGGACAGAGAAGTCTGGTAGGCTAAGATGTTCCAAAATGGCTAAATAGTACAATTTTACTTTTTAAAAATCTACTATAGGTAGATATTTTATCACACTTGGTTTACTTTAAATTGCTGACCTTTCAATTATTCAGTAACTCTTAACCAAGGAAAAATTTTAAATGAAGTAACAAGTAATATTTGCAATTAAAGTTTTTCACTGTATGGAAAATTTAAGATAGTTATTATCTTTCATCTGAATAATCATATTCTAATGATAGAAGCATAATATATTTAACAGAAGAACCCAGACAAGTTTACCAAGCTCCTGGATAGCCATTTCATAGCTTAATAACTCAGTAGTCTATTTGTAGCATATCTGTATAATTCATAAAAGTGACTCATAAAATAATTTTAAATCATTTAAAAATCTGATCTGCTATCCAAAGATTCATTTTATAAATCCACATCTGAAAATAATCTATATTTTTCCTTTCTACGACATCAACTTATCTCACCCAGCAGATATCTAACACTTATCCACAATTAAGTGAAATGTGAAATAACTATTATTGGAAAATACTTAAATTCTAACAGTACTGCTGTTTCTTGACTTTGCAGTGTTTCTCAATGACTGTATTTGAGGTTACTGGGATGATTATGCACTTAAATAGAGAAAATAAAAATTAAATGACATCAATGTTTATGATGCATGACACATGTGTGAATTAATTTTTAAAACCTCCATGGCAAAAGAAAAGCTTTACATTTCTGGATACCAAATTAATGGCTACTGACGATGGGGGACCTTTTTTACAGGGAGAACTCACAGGTTAGCGTGTCTCAGCTATACACCGTATGGTCTAAGTCAAATGTTAATGACTGATTTGTTTTAAATCTATTTTGGAGTTCCAGTGGATAAAACTTTTAGAAGTCATATTCATTAAAACTTTTATAAACTACATTCAGTAAAATTTTCTCAAAGAGAGAAACACTGCATATTTTAGATGAGATTTGGACACACTTGTGCATTATAAGCCCATTGCTGAACTTAAGTAGCTTAAATAGGACTCTGCATCTATTCTAGTTATCAAATTTTTAAAAACAGACACCTTTACTCACTAATATCACATTATTCTTGGCTTTTGTTGCACAAGTAACAAAAGAAAAGTGAGAAATGAAGAAAAGAAGGGAAAGGAAAATAGAAAATGAAGGAAGGCAACAGGAAGGAAGGAAACAAACATGGCACTCTTACAATTTTTGTCTGTGGGGTCGCGCAACTGAACACCACCACCACCAGAAAAGAATATAAATGGGGAGAAAAAGCATTTAAAGTTGTGCTTAAACATAGATTCACTTTGTTGTACAGTTCTTGCTTTATAGTGTGTGTAGTATTTCAAGTTGCTAGGTAAGAATCCAGTGGACAAACAATATAGTCAGCCAACGGCAATGACTTCCATTTCTGGAGAAGTTAGACATCCACTACTATTTCAGTAACACAGCCACAGCTTTGAAAACACAGCAGCATGAAACAATTAAAAGGTAGACACCTTGTTTTCATTTGTTCACCTTAAAAACACAAAAAGAAACGCTGAAACAACAGAAGGCACTTAAGACAGAAATTCTTTCTCCAGTTCGTACAGAGATGGTCGGCTCGCTCTGCTTCTCATCCTGCACAGAGGCACCGTGCGGTCCCGGCTCTGGCCTTCCGCGTCAGTGTCCAGCAAGGAAGGCATGTGGGGCTGAGTTCTCTTCTTGGGGCCGAGAGGACAGCTGTGGGCTGCTCCTGGACCACCCACCGCAGGGCCAGCCTGTGAGGGCTGAGACTCTGTTCTCGGCGGGAAGGCCTGCGGGGCACCTCCTCGGCTTCTTAGAGGGGGAGGGCGAGGCGGAGGCACCATATGGACAGCTCGCTGCTTTTCAGGGGGGACCCCACTTGGCAGGTCACTGTGAGGTCCAGACACGGAGGGGGGCATCCCCCAAACCCACTCAGGGGGCAGTTCAGAGGCTCCGGGGGCTGAGATGAGAGCTGCACCAGCTGGCAAAGAGAGTGTGTGATTAGACAGTGACATCGAAAACGATGGATATCAAGGAAAATAAACTGGGTGACTTCACCTTAAAGGAAGCTTTGACAAAAGAACCTGAACACAAACCTTACTTTACAAACTGTTAGGATATAAGGTTTGTTTTTATTGAAAAGTACCTCAAAGTTGGAAAGATTGCTTGAATCTGTGGAAACTACAACTGTAAAGAGCTCAATCATCATCAGATGCTTAGAACAATGATCATTAGAACTGTTTAATAAACAGGATAGATTTCAGAATGGGATTAGACTGGACTAAAGTTAAGGCGTAAAATGATGGTGAATATGACTGAATTCACTTTCAGGTGACAATTTGAAAATATTACTGAAAATAAGGAAGCAGCTATGTTTCTGCATGTTACACCTCCCCTTCTTTGTTCTGAAGAACTGACTTATTACCACCCTGTTGTTGTCCATTCGCATCCGAGCCCACCAGGCCCCTCTGTTGGGGTTTCCCAGGCAAGAATACTGGAGTGGGTTGCCATTCCTTCCCCAGGGGGTCTTCCTGACCCAGGGGCTGAATCCATGTCATTTGCACCGGCAGGTGGACTCTTCACTGCTGAGCCGTCAGGGAAGGCCTATTACCTACTACTCTAGCAGAGAATTATTGGCTTCAAATGAAGAAAAAAAGTTCTTATGGGATTATCGGGATGGGATTTCACCATGTGCAATTATAAATTACTAATATTTATTGCATCATAAAGGAGCAATAAACCAATTTATTTAAAGACAATGAAAAATAATATTAGGAAAAATGTGCCTGCTTGTAGCACATTTAAAGAGATAAAGGAAAAGACAGAGCAAATGAAAGCAGCCTCCATTTTAATACACTTTATAACCAATCCTAGCATAACATTTTATGATCTAAAAAGCATTTTTCATACACATTACCTCACTTAATCCTCATAATCTATATCTGATGCGATTGTAATCACATTTACATGCAAAAGAAATAACAGTTAATCCCCACATAGCATCTACTGTCCATTTGATTTTTATACCCCGTAAACTCAACCTCAACATAACTGGACAGTGAAGTCAGGTGATGCAGAAGACATGGTGCCACGGGGGAGGGAGGACATCCAGGTTTAGCAGCAGCTCTCCCATTAATTACTGGTTCAGACTTCGTCAAATGACTGTCTACGTAACGTGAGGGGCTTGGAGCAGTTACTCTCCACATGCTCGCTCTGTTTGAATATGCTATTAAGTGTTTAAGTTGCTGAAATTTAGTTGTATTTTCCCCAGAATCTAAATGATACTTAAGGTCAAATGAAAGAGTAAAATTAAATGACAGTCAGATGAAAGGGTAAAATGCAAAGATTTCTGTCAAGAGTGAAAAGAAATTTGTAAACGGAATCATATGGAAAAGACAATCAGAGAGTCACACAATTTTACAGTCCAGTCTCTACAGTGGTATCTGGTACTTTCACCCATGAATGCAGCCTACCTGGGGGCCGGGGAGCACTTCCATCAGACATGGTCCTTCGGTGACTCGCTGCTCTCTCTTTGGAAGCAGCAGTGTAAGAAACGCCCCCACATGTCAGCTCCACGAAGGAAGGAGGCAGGTTTCTCCACCCATCACGGCTGGTCTCCGGTCCTGGCGTGGGGGTTGACTTCCGGCCCCTCCCTCCAAAGGCAGGGCAAGGATCTGGGGTGGGCACCCGAGGGGCACAAGAGATGTGTGTGCTGCTCTCGAAGGAGTCTTCGCCGTCGGTCTGCAGCAGGCACCTGGTGGAGAGGGAAGGCACGGACAGGAGGTTTGCAGTGGTGGACGGTGGGAGGGAGGGGGTGCTGCTGGCTCCCTCACCCACGGCCAGCAGCCTTGCGGCGGGGCTGGCACTGCGGCGAGACTTAGGTGCCCGCTGGAAGATGCCTTCACGTTTCTTCCTGTCTTCCTTGGGCAACGGGTCTTCGGGAGCCTGTGCTTTCGTGAGCTCTCTTATGTCCAAGCCCAGGGCCACCGAGGCCAGCAGCACGGCACAGCCGTACAGAGCAGACTCCGTTTTCTTTCTCTGGGGGGATCTGCTCACACTGTTTGGAGGGGTCCCCTGAGGAGTGTCGGCGGCAGGGCTCACTGGGGTTCCCTCCTCCCAGCTTTCGGGTTCCACCGGGTTCTCTCTCTGGCCATCTTTCCAAAGAGGTAGATCAATGTAGGCCTGAGTTGGCGATTTTATCTGCTTTGGTTTTCTGTGTTCCAATCCGTCAGGGGCAAGTTTTGGCTCTTCACAAGCACCTACATAGAAGGAGAAACACACACACGCTAGGACCATTTTCCAGCAAAAACCATGAAAACTACACTGCAAAACAAAGCTGAAATCTAATAAATACATATTCTAGATCATGACGCATGGAGTCCTTTTCAGTTTAGCAAATGGTTCGTCCAGGAGGACCCTGCAGAAGGGGTATCCGGGGTGCTATGACTCAGGCTCACTGCAGAGGGACCTGCAGGGGCATCTGCAAGCCCTGAAACCAAGGCAAACATGACCAATATCTGCATAAGATCATACTGTCCTCTTGGGAGCCACTTAGGCATTCGGGAGACGCTGAGTGCTTGCTAGGCACCAAGCACTGTGAGTAGAGTGGTGAACACAACAGATGAACTTTTTGGCTTTGAGTTGACATTCTAATTTGTGGGTGATGAAGAACACATATGTTATGGGTTCCATGTAGACAAATAAGAATTTTAGATAAGAGTGATGAATAGGGAGAGAGGTTCAAGAGGGAGGGGACATACGTATAGCTATGACAGATTCATGTTGATATATGGTGGAAGCCAACATAATATCGTAAAGCAATTATCCTCCAATTGGAAATCAATGCATCAGAAAGTAAAAAATATAAACAAAACCAAAAATATTATGGGGAAATGGTGGAGCAAAAAAAATAAAAATAAAAATAAGGCCGCTTGAATTTCTGGTTTGTGTCACTTTTAACCTACTGTCTTTTTCTGAATTTCCTTCGTGTGCTTTTGCATGCTTTTCTTTCTTGAAAAATAAAAGAAAAATCTGCCTCATAAAACAAAACAAAACAAACAAACAAAAAAAAACAGTGATAAATAAATAAAAATGGGTACTGAGGTAGAGGGCTGGGGTGAGATACCACTTCAGCTGAGGTGGTCAAGGAAGGCTTTCCGGAAATGCTTGAGCTGAGACATAAACTCACAGAAGCACCAGGCCACACTGATGGGAGGTGGGAGGGGGCCTTCAGGCAGGACAGACAGTGTGAACCCTTTGCTCAATGACCCTTCCAGTGGACTCCAGGGTTAACTTCATGGAGACCCAGCTGGGTCAGCTACATAAATCCTTTTATTTCCTCCAAGTGACCTGTGGAGGAGTTATTAATAGGATCAAAATATTCTAAGAAAGAATAAAAACATTTTTTTTAAAAAAAGGAGGACTATGAGGGAGAGGACCCAGAGAGATGGTATGGGGTGGGAGGTGGGAAGGGATTCATGTTTGGGAACGCTTGTACACTCATGGTGAATTCATGTCAATGTTTGGCAAAAGCAATACAGTAATGTAAAGTAAACTAAAGTTAAAATAAAAATTTAAAAAATCAAAATAAATAAATAAATAAAGGAGGACTATCCAGTCACAAATAATCAAACATGTACTGTAGAAATAACAGTTTTGTGACTATTGATTGCCCTTCATGACTCCTCAAATGACATTTGCTGATGCACTGCAGTATATCAAGAGAGAACCTTTTGCCTTTATAGGCAAGAGAGTCAGCACACAGTAACGAATCTGATGTCAGAAAGTGCTTACCCAGGATTCAGAGGGGACCTGCCTCTGTTTACCCGAATGTATTTATGGAGATATTTAGGCTGAAACCACATGCTTGTGGTAACACAGAAGAAAACTAACCATGAACAGTGAGTGATAAGGTGCATGCAAAATTGAAACAGCACTAATAATAAATTCAAGATGTTCATACCATGTTTAGCTAAAGCATCTTTCCTTTGATCACAGTATCAAAGAGCTGTCTTAAGTTGTTGAGGGTAAAGACCGATTTTGTCTTCTTTGGTGATAGCCATCATTGAGGGGTTTCAACAACTACTGTATCTTTTCAATCTTTTAATATCTGAACCCTGAACAGGAATGCTGAATATTGAAAGCAACGATGACCTGCTTAAATTAGAGAGTCCCATGTAACGCTCTCCAGCAGCAGTTTTCCACAGCTGACTAGCTGGACAATACTTTATCATGTCCTGGGGTGGGAATACAACCTCAGCAGGATTTCAGGGTGCCTACATTTTCATAGTTACTGTTTCCTATACTAAATTCATTTGGGTCTATCTAATAAATTATACTAATTTTTCTGGTAAAGAATAGGAGTTACAAATTGCTGGTAAACAATGGGGAGCCTAATGATTGCTTTCTGCCATGAGCACTGCCAGGACAGAAGATAAGTTTCGAGCTCAGTGTAGCCCCACTGCTACTCTGACGCTGCTAACCTTTCTGACACCACTTCCAGAGCACTCACATGCTAAGTCTATTTCCTGAAATCCATTTACCTGGCTGGTCCACAAATAATGAAGCCAATGGCATGGTTTTCTGATTTTTTATTAATATGGTTGACCAAGGACTGTTGCCATCTGAGAGAGGTCTTATTCTACAAGAGAAAAAATGTTTATTTTGATATAATAGAACCACACGAACGCAAACCAGGTTTTGGTAAATACACACTAACAAGATTTTCAGGTAGTAAAGAGAACACAATTGGATTCTGTGTTTTAAAGAGCTAACAAAGTACAAATAAAACCTTAACATGAGATGTAAAAAAATTTTTAAACTGCTTAACCAAATAATAATTAATTTAGTATGATAAGCCCATCCTAGAAATTAACTTGATATTCAGGTATCTTTGTATTACTCTAATTGCTTTTTAAAAGGTAAGTCTGGCCAATGCAACATGTAAAAGACTCTGATAAAAAATAACTAAGTAAAACAGCACTGCTCTGCGTCACAGTGCACACTGAAATGCCACCAGATGTCACGCGTGTACCTTTCTTTGCAGTCAGTTCTTTCTTTCATTTGAATTGAATTTGGACCCCAGGTACAACCCTTTTTCTTGAAATTCCTTTTTATATCTTCAAATTCTTCTTGTCGACAGACGGTGTTTCTGCCCCAAGTTTTATTGCTTTCATCTGAGGTCACTAAACAGAGAGCATCACTTATTAACCAATTACAATTTTTTAAGTTTTAGAATGAATCAAATCAGTTGTAAAACTATCTTACTCAAAGTGTATAGATGATTCAGAAACAGGAAAACCATGAAGAAATTATTTCTCTCACCCTACTCGAGGCAACTGTCTGTCTCTAATCATAACAGTAAGAAAAGTAAAAGGTAAACTTGAGGTAGCCATAAAGGGCTGATTATTTCTTTATCTATGCATTTAACGCGGTACAATAGTTAGGACTTCATTTTACTTGGGAGGGAAAAAAAAGGCAAATTGAACATTTAACTTAGTACTTAATTTTTTAACCAAATCAAAGTTTAGAACCTAAGGAACAAAGGTCTATTTTGAAACTGTAATTTCAGCCACTATTTCATTAGTCATCACAACTGTTTGGCTACAATTACCTTTTAAAACCTGAACATATGCAAGTTTTCCCACATCTTGCCTTATTTCATCCCCTTGCGGGGAGGTTTACATTCATGTCTGACTTCCACCCGTTGCTGACACACACGTGTAACACACAACTGCCTCCTCCCCCAGCCCCTCGCTGCTTGAGAACCATGGGGAGAGTGGTTGTTATTATTACACACTTAGAAAACAATCCTGTCACACACCAGAGGCGCTAGAAACACAGCTGAAAGCATTATGACATATCTACACAGCGGGTAAAAATATACACTTTGGGTCTAACCGAAACTCGCACAAAACCATTGTAAGTTGAAAATGTAGTTAATACGCCCGACCTACCGAACATGGCTTAGCCCAGCCCACCTTAAATGTGCTCATGTACCCCCACGGCTGATTCATGTCAATATATAGCAAAAACCACTACAATATTGTAAAGCAATTAGCCTCTAATTAAAATTAATTCATTAATTTAAAAAAATGTGCTTAGAAGAGTTACTGTGTTTGTTTAGCTGCCAAGTTGTATATAACTCTTTTGTGACTCCATAGCCTGCAGCCCTCCGGGCTTTTCTGTCCATGGGGTTTCCCAGGCAAGAATTCTGGAGTGGGAAGCCTTTTCCTTTCCCAAGAGATCTTTCCAGTCCAGGGAATGAACCCGTGCCACCCACATGGCAGACAGATTCTTCGTCATCTAAGCCACCTGGGAAACCCGCTTAGAACAGTCACACTAGGCTAGAGTTAGCAAAATCGTCGAATGCAAAGCCTATTTCATGATAAAGTTAAGTCTCGTGTAACTCACGGAATCCAGCAGTGAAAGTGAAAAGCAGAGTAGCTGTGAGTATATGGCTTATTTCTCCTCATGATGGCAAGGCCGACCGGGAGGCCAGCATCTTGAGAGAGGATGGTGCCTCGCATCACTCCCCAGGAAAAGATCAAAATTCAAAGTATGGTTTCCACTGAATGTGAGTCACTTTAAAACCATCATAAAGCCAAAAAACCCTAAGTCGAATTACGTGGGGGGCCATGTGCATTAGGGTGGTCAATACACACCAAATGAGAGCTAAATCCCCAAAAGCAGAATACTGTCTTCTTTACAAAACAACTGAAAGTGACCTCAAATTCTGGATTTCAGTTTTCAGAATATCCACAAGTATGCTACTGATGTAATTAGGTTATACAAACGTCACAGGTACAGGCTTCACAAAATCTTATAAGTCTCGAGATCTTATTTCAGTTTCTACTCTGTGGGCTGGTAACATCACCAATTGTGCAGAGTTTAAAAATCATTTACTGTGAAAATAAGAAAATCAGACTAAGAAGAAAATTTTGATTTCCAAATAGTTGTGATACCTCCTGTATTTCACATGCTTAGAAACCACTTATAAAAACATGTCTGCTTAAGTTGAATCAAAGTCCACTAGTGACAGAAACCCACCCAAAAGACCCCAAGGGGGAGGAAGCTTACGCTGTATTGCTCGGAGTCGGGGGATCACCGTGGGGCTGCTGGGTGGGCTGGAGCTGCTGCTGTTCAGACTTCTTCGTTTGTCCAAGTTGGGGGAGGCCTGTACGGTTATTTTGTGCTGGAAGTCTGTTGGATATGGGGAGAGAAAAAGAGAACTGAGATGTGCTGGTTTTAGGTGATTTTCATAGTCCCGTCTTTGGTATGTGGCAATAAAAGCAGAAATTGTCAGACAGTAAGAATATGGTCAACATTCAGAAAACGAAGATCATGGCATCCGGTCCCATCACTTCATGGGAAATAGATGGGGAAACAGTGGAAACAGTGTTAGACTTTATCTTTTTGGGCTCCAAAATCACTGCAGATGGTGACTGTAGCCATGAAATTAAAAGATGCTTGTTTACTCCTTGGAAGGAAAGTTATGACCAACCTAGATAGCATATGGAAGAGCAGAGACATTACTTTGCCAACAAAGGTCCATCTAGTCAAGGCTATGGTTTTTCCAGTGGTCATGTATGGATGTGAGAGCTGGACTGTGAAGAAGGCTGAGCGCTGAAGAATTGATGCTTTTGAACTGTGGTGTTGGAGAAGACTCTTGAGAGTCCTTTGGACTGCAAGGGAATCCAACCAGTCCATCCTAAAAGAGATCAGCCCTGGGTGTTCTTTGGAAGGAATGATGCTAAAGCTGAAACTCCAGTACTTTGGCCACCTCACATGAAGAGCTGACTCATTGGAAAAGACTCTGATGCTGGGAGGGATTGGGGGCAGGAGGAAACGGGGACGGCAGAGGATGAGATGGCTGGATGGCATCACGGACTCAATGGACGCGAGTTTGAGTGAACTCCGGGAGTTGGTGATGGACAGGGAGGCCTGGCGTGCTGCGATTCATGGGGTTGCAAAGAGTCGGACATGACTGAGTGACTGAACTGAACTGAACTGAAGAATATGGTAGGTCTCAGAGTCTGTTCCTGGTTTCTTCTCTTTCATTCAGGATTCAAGTCCATAAACAATGACTCAATCTTGATACATTAGGCAGCACACTGAGACACACACACAAACAAGGAAATCAACTATTACTGAGCATCTGGAGAACCCAACAGTCTTCTGGGAAGAAGAGTTTCCTTCATTCAGTCTGACACAGTTGAAATGAAACTGAAAGAGGAGACACCCTGGGTGTCTCCTGGTTCTGCCATTAACTGTGGACCCCAAACCAGCAAGGAGCCTCTTGGAGTTGGTTTCCGAGGCTTTTGGCTAGTACAGCAGACACCACCGCGGGGTTGCCATGGTGATTAAAACAGAAAACGTGCGTCACGTGGGGTTCAGAACATGCTACCCCGACATTCACTCCTTTTTGTTGCTGTTTAGTCACTCAGTCATGTCCAGCTCTTTGTGACCCCGTGGACTGCAGCCCTCCAGGCTCCTCTGCCCGTGGGATTTCCCAGGCAAGAACACTGGAGTGGGTTGCCATTTATTTCTTCCTCCCTGGGATCCTCCTGACCCAGGGATCAAACTCCAGGCAGATTCTTTACCACTGAGCCATCAAGGAAGCCGCATTTACTCCTTAACCTGTTACATTTCTACAAGACAGTTCACTCTTCATCAACCTAGCATGGAAATATTCAGGTCTGGTTTTTTTTTTTGGGGGGGGGGTGGGTATTCATTTCTTTATGCAGGCTCTCATGTCACAGAAACTTGTATTAAACACATTTTTATGCTTTTCCCCTACTGATTTGGCTTTGTCAGTTTCATCTTCAGACCCAGTCAGGGTCAAGTGAAACTCCCCCAGCCTAAAGTTAAAAGTGTTTTGTGGCTAAGGTACCTACAAATGATGGTTACTATTATCTAACCGTGATACAGTTAGATACAGGGTAGCTGTCGTGCCAGACGAAATGCCAAGAACTATGGGAGGATATGAAAGAAAAGTAACATTACCAGAGGAAAGGAAACTTGGTAAACTGTCAGAAAAAGTATTAAAAACTTAGAAGCAGGAAAAACAAATGACTGGGTATTCTTTCATCGTGGTATCGAGCTCAACCTCTGACTAGTTTTCTATTGATGGGGCTATTTTTACAACTCAGTAGAGACAAAGGTTAACTTGTAGATTTTGTCTGGTGATGATGCAAATAATTTTTGCCTGGTGTGAAAGAAAATCCCAAAGGTTATTATTTATTGCCATAATGGGCATTGACCAAGTCTGTATTTAGCCTAGCAATCGAATGCTAATATTTCTTTATTAAAACTGACCATAAATACTAAGCTCCTCAAATCCCCATGTGAACCAGTTTACATAAGTTCCCAATTAATATTAATCAATATTAATTATTAATTAAATAAAATCTTTGACATGTTCATTTTATATTTGCAAGAAAGCTATAATTTACCTTATTGTATAAAATAATTATACTTTAAAGAACCACATGGTATTGAATGAGGAGTTTGAATTTGGTAGGCAAGACAGTTATCCAATTACTTATGTTACAAATCTGAAGCTTTCCTTGATATTGTGTTCTCCCTGACCTTCCACATCCAATCAAACACAAAATATCTTGTAAATTCTGTTCTATATTCTTCTTAGAGCTATTGTTGAGAAATTTCTATTCCAGGTTCTGGAGTCAGCAAACTCCACGTGTGAAGCCCAACTTACCACTTACTAGCCACATGAATTTCGGGAAAGTAACTTCATCTCTGTAAGTCACAGCATCTTCATTGACAAAAAATGGAAAAAAGAATGATTCCTAAAGGACACTTAGGTAGACTTAAATACAAAGAAGTACAGAAAGTACTTGGGCTTCCCAGGTGGCTCCGTGGTAAAGAATCCTTCTGCCAATGCAGGAGACTCGGGTTTCATCTCTGGAGGAGGACACTGGCAACCCACTCCAGTCTTCTCTCCTGGGAAGTCCCATGGACAGAGGGGCCTGGTGAGCGACAGTCCATAGGGACACGAAAGAGCTGGACGTGACTGAGTGGCTAAGCATGGAAATATACTTGAGCATGAAATATACACGGACATAAAAGTACTCGACACACATTAATGACACTTCTTGTTCTCTCCATCTCCACCACCACCATCATTTCACGCTGAGACTGCTACAGTCCTTTGGTCTGCCTTCCAGCAACTCCACTTGACCCCTCTGATCTACCTCACAGCAGCCAGAGGCTTGCTTGCTTATTTATTTACTTATGGCTGTGCGGGTCTCTGCTGCAGCACAGAAGAGGCAGTTGTGGCACAAAGGCTTAGATGCTCCAAGGCATGTGGGATCTCAGTTCCCCAGCCAGGGGTTGAACCCACATCCCTTGCACTGGAAGGCAGATTCTTAACCACTGGGCCACCAGGGAAGTCTCCAGGGGCATGCTTGTCACTCCCTGCTTAAAGGCCTTTGAAAGGGTCTCATCATTCTTAAAATTATAGATCAAAATCATAACATCCTCTCTAATTCCCTGCAAATCTGATCTGGGTTGTTTGTGCCACCCCTGTTTTCCCATCACTCACCATGATCTAGACAAGGGGACAGCAGGCTTTTCCTAAGAAGTGCCACCCAGTAAATACTGCAGTTTCTATGAGCCACATGGTCTGCTGACAGAGCAGGAAAGCATTCCAACAAAAACGTAAAGACGTGTGTTCCAGTGCGACGCTGCTATGGACGCTGCAGTTTACCTTTCCTGCAAGATTCATGGGTCAGAAAATCTTTTTTTCTAGTATTTAAAGTGTATAAATCGTTCTTTGTGGGCTATAGGAAAGAGGTGTGAGGCTGAATTTGGACCAGCAGGTAGAGTCAAGCCATAATGGTCTTTTTTCAATTCCTGAAAGAAACCAAACTTCTTCCCATATGCTTCCTGCCTGTTGTTTGGCTTCCCTTCATTGGTGTGGCTTCCCAGGTGGCTCAGTGGTAGAGAATCTGCCTGCCAATGCAGGAGATATGGGTTTGATCCCTGGTTGGGTCAGGAAGATCCCCTGGAGTAGAAAATGGCAACCACTCCAGTATTCTTGCCTGGGAAATCCCATGGACAGAGGAGTCTGATGTGCTATAGTCCGTGGGGTTTCAAAAAGTCCAACATGACTGAGCATGCATGCCAGACCACATATTTGGCAAATTCCTACTCTGAGTCTCAAGTTAACTTTTTCTTCTTGGGGAAGCTAGCTGTGATTGCCTTAGTCCAGGAGCTATCGCTCTACTAATCACTGTCACATGACTTTTCCTTCAGAGTAATAATTACAGCCAAAACAAACGAACATTTGTTTAATCATTAGCTTAAGACTCACCCCCTCCAATACAATGTCAGTTCTCTACTGGGAGGGTTGTCAGTTGCCATCACTGCAACATCTCCCCCACATGGGCACAGGGCCATGCACAGGAAAGATGCTGAGTGAATCTTTGCTGAATGAGTGTTTTTTCTGTTTGAGATGACAGTATTCATGACGGCAGAGATCATGTTTTGAAGACAATGCAGGTGGAAGTGAAGTGCCAGATGGAAGCTCTGTCCCCCTACCATTTAAGAAAGAACGATCTGACGAGGCAAAGCGGCTTAAGAAAGGGAAAGAATTGATGCAAGAAAACAGTTCATCAGAACAGACATCTAACTGAACTAGGGGGAAGGGAAATAAGTAGGAAAAGATATTCTCACCCAAAGAGATGAAACAGTTTAGACTGAAGAGCTTTATAAAGGTTCAGCTAGCCCAGTGGCTCGGGGTAAAGAACCAGCTGCAATGCAGGAGCTGCAGGAAATGTGGGTCTGACCCCTGTGTCAGGAAGATCCCCTGGAGTAGGAGATGGCAACCAACTCCAGTATTCTTGTCTGGAAAATCCCATGGACAGAGGAGCCTGGTGGGCTACAGTTCACAGGGTCACAAAAGAGTCAGACACAGCTGAGCACATACAAGCACATGGAAGTTTTTGTAGCGAGAGGAGCCTGCAGCCCAGAGTGGAAGGCATGCATGCTCGCGCAGGCCTCAGAACCAGAATAGCAGCACCAAGCCACAGCATCCAAGTGGCAAACCATGAAGGACGGGTGATGGGAGAAGAGGCGACAGGCACAGGTCGGGGAGCCACCACGGAAGGCTTTAAGGCCAAAGGCAGTTGCAAAGGCACAAGACTGGATCTTAATAATACCTGATTCTTCTGAAAAAACCCAAATACTTGTACTCAGGGGAAAAAAAAAAAGAGCACTCTGTGCTTTAAACATAAACAAAACATTCTTTATGATAAACATCCTGTTCCTATGAAACAGAGAAAGGTTGATTCTGTCCCAGTTAAAGACTGAGGAAAACTCAGGCTGAACTGTTAAGGGGTCCTGGCTGATGTCCAGTGTTTTTCTGGACTGCTTGCTAGACCTGTTCTCAAGGTATCTGCTCATGGCAGATTATCATGTGGTCCACAGGCTTTTGATTAAACCTGTATATTTTCACTGGCAATACTTGTGTTTCATGAAGGACACTGACACAGCTCACTGGGAATCCTCATTTTACACTAAAAGTTTCAGTATTCACTGAAAAGTCCTTTGGGGCCTTCTGCCTTCTCTCCCTAGACACGCTTGCTCACATTCACGCACACCAGGCAGGTGAGTGTGGCAGGCCTCTGGCTCTTGTGAAGTGGTTGAAGTTAGAACACCATGGCTTTAGAGACATACCAACTCCCAAAAGTTTCAAAACCTCTTTGATCTATTTTATATGTTCTAAAAACACAACTTGGGTTCAAAACAAACATAAGACAGGAGTGATATAAAGTGGTCACAGTATTAATGTATCTGCCACAACCGTTCTTTCTCTCTCTACAAGTTCCAAGACTGCACACAATTTAATTTACCAGCTCTTAGATTATGCCGCCTCAGTGTATAAGCATTCATCTTCCTTATTAGGCAGCTATGCAGGGTTGTCAACAGGAATAACTGCATTTGAGTTCTCCAGCAATAAATCATCCTAGCTATAAATAGCCATAAAATGAAAAGCTGCTATCAGTGATTGTGAAGGAAAAAGTACAATGATTAGATAATTATTCAAATTTAATAACAATTTTTCGAGAGAACTTTTAAGCAGTATTCTGGCCTGTCATCTGAATCATTCTCTAACCACCAAAGTGATTCTTTGCTTAACGCCACCTTTACAGAAGGCCTAGGTGAGGATTTGGCTACTCTAGTCAAAAAGACAATCTAGGTTGATCTCTCTGTGTGTGTGTGAAAGTTGCTCACATACAATGCCCTTGTTACAATGAGGTGTCTATGA
This sequence comes from Redunca redunca, assembly GCA_006410935.1. Lineage (NCBI taxonomy): Eukaryota > Metazoa > Chordata > Mammalia > Artiodactyla > Bovidae > Redunca > Redunca redunca. The sequence continues at coordinate 122,307 of SJYQ01000452.1, forward strand.
ATATTACGAACCTTCAGTTGCACCAATTGAGTACACAATGCTAGCTGAAGGTTAACTGACCCCCAACCAGTTTAATTCCCAAACAGTACAGAAAGCTTGAAGGAAAAAAATATCTTTAGGATTCTTACCCTAAGGGAATACCTCCTACTAGGAGAACCTGATTTTTGCTCCCCATGCCTTGAGACCAGAGCTGTCTGGATCACTTATCTTATCTAGACCATCTCTTAAAAAAAAAAAAGAATGAAGTCTTTTAAAATTTTCTTATTTTCAACTGTTATTTACTATTAGTGAGTTTTACTGGAACAAAACCAGAAATATAGATCAATGGAACAAGACAGAAAGCCCAGAGATCAACCCACACACCTATGGGTACCTTATCTTTGACAAAGGAGGTCAGTTAATATACACTGGAGAAAAGACAGTCGCTTCAATAAGTGGTGCTGGGAAAAACGGACATAGCTGTCTAGGTTTTACACATAGCTGTCGTAAAAAAATGAAGTTAGAACTCTTCCTAAGACCGTACACAAAAATAAACTCAAAATGGATTAAAGATCTAAATGCAAGCAGACATATTAAGAACCAGTTCGTAGGAGTCTCAGATACATTTCTAAGAAATTCCTTAAGCTAGACAGACATGGAAAAACTCCTGCAAAAGGGATTTGAGTAGTTTGTAGCTGGAAAAATAAGTAACACCACCCTCCAATCGGTCATCTACCAGCTGTTTCTTCCTTAATAATGTACCAGGAAATAGTACTGAAATCTGGTAACTCAAAGAATTTTCTAACAGATCATGATGTTGGAACCCCTAACTCTCTTGAATGTAAGGTGCAAATGATTGCTTTCTCCACTGAGCAAAACCACTGAAGGAGAAAAATAATTGTTTTTATAGTTCTGATTCTTTTCTGTGGATCTCTGGATGTGTGTCCTACTTTGGGATACTGTGTAAGTAAACTGTGTGTGTGTGTGTGTGTGTGTGTGTGTGTGTGTGTGTGTTGGTGAGATGGCTTGTAGGGTCGGGGGATTCCAATGAGTTTCCATAGAGGTACCAGTGTCACAGCGATGTAGCACCATCTTGTGGGCAGAAGAGGTAACTACCACTCTAAATTACAGAAACTGCATTTCATGCCTTTAAAATGGGTTAGGATTATAGCAACAGATTTAGAGGTTATGTTTTACCTAGAATCTTTCATTAAGTGGCACAAGGTAAAAAAAAAAAATATGTGACTAAAATGACCCCTCTATTCACAGAAACAGAAAAGGGAACTAGTACTATCCAGGAATAATACAAATCCAGCAAAAATATTCAAATATATTCACTTTGTGCTGAATAAATGCAAGGGACCAGCCAAGTAAAATTTGAGAACCACCACCCCAGGAATCCTGTGATACTTTATTTAATCACTCTCTCATGAAGATTAAAGAATCACTGGAATGATTTCATTGTTTCTCCCAAGTTTCTTTCCCATCAGTTTCTAATTAGCTCTCCTCTCCAAAGTTTCCCCAGGCAATCAGTGAATATTAATTATGGTAATATGGTCACAAAACAGAAGAAGAACACTGATACAGCTCAGACTAGAGAAGAAAACTCACACTGAATGCCTCTCTGAGTTTGTCTATTGTCTATATCAAAAGCAGCAAGAAGCCTTACCTTAAACAAAATAGACTATTTTAAATTATGTCTGACATATCAGACAGTCCAGTGAGTTGTCTTTCAAGTTACACTTTGGCTAAAAGCAAATATTAGCAGAGAACCTGGAAAAGCACCTTTTTTTTTGTTCCCAAAGAGGTCAAAGGTAAAATGAATGAGGACCACATAGTCAGTTCTCACCTCATCAAACCACTTAATCAGTGATGTATATTCTGTGTACTTCTGACTACCCCACAGCAGCAATTTTCTGATCAATTAAGGACTTCTGTAACCAAAGAAGTCACAATACGTGGCAAGCTGCAAGGATTTTGTAGTAAGTATCTTTATAAGACAATGTATACATATTTTATGTAAAACAAAACTCCTGTTACTGTTATATAAATCAAGTTTCCACACTATTACCAAACATCTCAGGAAAACACTGGAATCTGTAAAGAGCAATCTGAGATGTAACACATATATAGAAAGACACATACAGATGTACACTGGAATCTGTAAAGAGCACTCTGAGATGGAATACATATATAGAAAGACAGACACATACAGATGTATACACACTGACTGCGTATTCTCCGTAGGCTGGGCTACCCAGGTGGCTCAATAGTAAAGAATCCACCTGTCGAGCAGAAGGCATAGGAGACTCAGGTTCGATCCCCGGGTCAGGGAGGTCCCCTGACCAGGAGAAGGAAATGGCAGCCCATTCTAGTATTCTTGCCTGGGAAATCCCGCAGACAGAGGAGCCTGGCGGGCTACAGTCCACGGGGTGGCAAAAGAGTTGGACTTGAACTCGACTGAAGCAACAAACACCAACCCTACAGGGGCAGCCAGCTCTTGCTCTGTCACCATCCTTCGCTGCGAGAAAACTACTGCAAAACACAAGAGGGACATTTGATATTACTCAAACATCAAAGACCCTAACTTTATAAATTCACATATGTTTGCTATTTTGTACTCTGTTTAGTTTCTCCCAACATGTAATCCATTTCAGTTTGGTCGCTCAGTTGTGTCCAGCTCTTTGTGACCCCACAAACCACAGCACGCCAGGCCTCCCTGTCCATCACCAACTTCCAGAGTTTACTCAAACTCATGTCCATCGAGTCAGTGATGCCATCCAGCCATCTCATCCTCTGTTGTCCCCTTTTCCTCCCGCCTTCAATCTTTCCCAGCATCAGGGTCTTTTCCAATGAGTCAGTTCTTCGTAATCCATTTATGTTATATCGCAGTGATTTAAAATATTTTTTAAAAGGTTGCTTAGAATTACTGGTTTACTTCCCTTGTGGCTCAGTTGGTAAAGAATCTGCCTACAATGTGGGAGACCTGGGTTTGATTCCTGAGTTGGGAAGATCCCCTGGAGAAGGCAACAGCTACCCACTCCAATATTCTGGCCTGGAGAATTCCATGGCGTACAGTCCATGGGGTTGCAAAGAGTTGGATATGACTGACCAACTTTAACTTTCACTTTTACACCTCAACAATTTTGAACCCTTAGCTGAAGGTGGATGGTCGTCGAGGCACTGAATATACTTTGCTAAGGGTGCGAACAGCAACCTCGGTGCCCCAGATAACAGCCAGCTCCTTGTGGAAGCAAGAAATTGATGTTCCGATTTTAAAAGATAACTGTAGCCTAACAGTTGTGATGATTAGTGAAAAGTTTGCTTAAATTACGATCTTAAAATATAGCTCTGTTTTTTAGTTTCAAACTTTGATTTGGTTAAAAAATTACATAGGAAGTTTAAGTTAAATGTTCCTTTTGACTTATTCCCCTCTCCCCCCCAAAAACCCCAAATCCTAAACTGTTGTATCATGCTAATTACATAAATAAATAATCAGCTCTTTACTACTTAATTTACTTTGAGTTTGTATCTCTCAGTGTACTCCACTTTTCTTGCTATTAGGATTACAGACAGAAATTTGCCACTAGTGGGGGGTCAAAGAAATCATTCCATTGCTTTTGTTTCTTAATTGTTTAAGTATTTTGAGTAAGATGTGTTTGTTCTGGATTGTCACCATGTTGTGTGGTGCTGGTTCAACGCAATCAGCTAAAGAGAAATCCCGCTTTGCTTTCCAAAGGCGTAAACCATAACGTCATTAACAGGAAAGGATGCCGGCAGTCAGATACACTGCTCCTGGTCCCCTGCAGTATGCTCCCTTCCCAGGCTGCTTCACACGTGAAAACTCACTAGGTCGTTACGTTCTGATTACGTTCTGACCACGAACAAGAGGTGAAGATGCTCAGTCATAAACTCTCACTCCCCTAGCTCTGATGAAACAAAGCAGCAGACAGGAGGGACGACCACAGAAGGCTGCGGGGGCGTCGGGGCGGGACCGTACCTGAAGGTAAGCTGATGCGATGGCCGTCTCGGAGCTTCAGGCGGCTCCTCTTAAACTTGCCCTTCCTCTTCTTGACGTTGGGCTTCTCCTGATTCAGCTGGAAGATGAGGATGTTGAGCTCTCGCTCCAGCACGTCGATCTCCCTCGCGGCCAGCTGCTGCTCCCGCCGCCGGAGGAGTTCCTCCTGCGACTTCTGCTGCAGGGCGGCCCGCGTCAGCTCCTCCTCCCGGGAGCGCAGCTCCTGCCGCCGGACAGGGGACAGATCAAGGTCACTGCAGGCCCCCCGGAGCCTCCCCACAGCCAAGACAGGCCAGGCTGGACCCCAGCTCACCAGGGGCTCACACAGGCTCCATCTGGCAGTTCTGGGGTGTTTCTGCTTTGTTTGTTTTGGGGGTGGCAGTGGGGGAGGGGGGCAGAATGGCTTATTTAATCCATGGCTCTTATTTGTATGGAGAAGGCAATGGTACCCCACTCCAGTACTCGTCTGGAAAATCCCATGGACGAAGGAGCCTGGTGGGCTGCAGTCCATGGGGTCCCTAAGAGTCGGACACGACTGAGCGACTTCACTTTCACTTTTCACTTTCATGCATTGGAGAAGGAAATGGCAACCCAGTCCAGTGTTCTTGCCTGGGGAAGAATCCCAGGGACGAGGCAGCCTGCTGGGCTGCCGTCTACGGGGTCGCACAGAGTCGGACATGACTGAAGCCACTTAGCAGCAGTAGCAGCAGCTTATTTGTATTAGGGGCCATTAACATAATTAAGTACTGGGTTTTGAGTCTCACCAGGTGCACTAGATGGTAAAGAACCCAACTGCCAATGCAGGAGATTTAAGAGATGCAGGGTCAATCCCTGGGTGGGGAAGCCCCTGGAGGAGGGCATGGCAACCCACTCCAGTATTCTTGCTGGAGAATCCCTTGGGCGGAGGAGCCTGGCGGGCTACCCGAACAGTTGCAGGAAGTTGGACACGACTGAAGAGACAGCAGAGGACCATCAGGTGTCGGGTTTTGCACCTCACCAGGTGGTTTCTCAGATTCGCCCTTCTTCCTGGAAGGTTCTTTCTGAAAGTTTTATCCACCTTTTTCAAAGCCCAACTCAGAGGAAGGCAGGGAAGCATCCCCCTGGGCTGAGGCACATCCCGTCCACGGGATGCATGCAGGGCACCCGGCCACAAGCTCAGGTGTGAAGGGTGTCAAGCTGGGGGCCACTGATCCCGTCTGTCCCTGGCCCTTCTAGTTTTATGACCCAAGAAGAGGCATCACACGTCTTTATACCCGAGTGTAAAGACTCGGTCTCTCTGTCTCTGGCCTTTACAATCACCTGACAATCAAAATGTACATCAACACACAGCAACCAGGTAGTGACGTGAAGGGCCCGTTTGAAGAAGACCCAGAACTCTACTCAGTGACCTATGTGGGAAGGAAATCTGAAGAAGAGGGGATATAAGCATACTATAGCTGATCGCTTTACTGTACAGGAGAAACTAACACGACAGTACTTCAATAAAGATTAGGGGGGAAAAAGAAGGCCCATTAAAGCCCAAAGGGAAAGCTTGATTACTTAAAGGAAAATTCTTCTAGTCACCGAAGAGTGCAGCAGGTCAGGTTTCTTTCCTTAGGGACTTCCTTAGGGTATTTAAGAATTTGCTTAGGGAATTAACACATTGTGGTGGAGAGACTAAGGGGAAAGACAAAGCTAATATGACAGGAGTCAGGTGAAGGCCCATCAGACATGAAAATGCAACAGCTCTAAAAGGATAAGCCACCGGAAAATACAGTCAGTCCACAGAGAGTTTTTTAGGGTTCCACGGATGGATGGAAACTGTCGCTTCACACACGGATGTCATGGATCAGCTAACAGAAGTCCCTCCGTCATGACACTTGCTGATTAAAATATAACTTCCTCTCAGTTTCGGTTTTAGAATTATTGAACTGGTAAGAAACAGAAAATCTACGAAGAATACTTTTATTCCTATCATAAAAAAAATTATTCAATAGTAAAACTGAGAACTCTACAGTTCTTAATCCACATCCCCACTCTTATTCCATTTCTGTAAAGTGTTCCGTTCTTTATCCGAGACATAAATTCCTCCTTCGGTGCTGAATTGCTTTCTCTTGTAGACTAGCCTGCCATGAGTCAAGCGTTCACATAGAAAGCCAGGCATTTGGAAACTTCTATTTACACTGCACCGGACAAGTTTAATCTTAGAATGTGTGTTTTAGTCGGTTATGTCTGACTCTTTGAGATCCCGTGGACTGTCGCCCACCAGGCTCCTCTGCCCATGGAATTCTCCTCCAGGCAAGAGTACTGGAGTTGGTAGCCATTCCCTTATCCAGGGGATCTACCTGACCCGAGGATCGAACCTGAGTCTCCTGCACTGCAGACGGGTTCTTTACCATCTGAGCCACCAGGGAGGCCCAGATCCTAATGCCAAAAACTTCGTGAGAAACTCCACCTTCTCAGGCGGAGCCTTGGGCTGTGAACTTAGAGAGCTACAAGTTTGGTGTGAACATGTCACACTTCATATGAGCAGGCCACACTTTCCAGAGGCCCCCTCAAAAGTACTGATGTGAAGAAACACTGCGAGACAGAGGCTCATGGAAAGAAGGAGAGTTGAGCCATGAGACTGGAGTCATAAGGGAAAATAAATATGGAGGAGCATCTTCCGGCAAATGAATAAGGTAACAGCAAGAAAGAAAGGAGAGTCCTAAAAAGAAACGTTCTTTATGTGGATCAATTCTGACCTTACGGTAATTCTACCAAAGTAGACCGAAACTCACCTTTGAAACATTCCTTCAATTTGTTTTTTTCTAAACAAATTTCATAAACAAAATGATGAGAGAAATGATGTCCTTAAGACTAATCACTATTCAAATCAGTTCTGCTAATATGTATCAGCTGATTTATGAGGAGAGACCAGTATTTCTTCATTATATTGTGCCAAATATAAATAACTATTTATTACTTGAAAAGAAAAAAAGAAAGAAGAAGAAAACACTAGCTGTTTAAAACAGTTCGGAATCCATTATTTAACTAGTGGCTTTACAGTTTGTTCAAACTAGTGGTTTTACTATAGTGTATTTGGGGACAGAGGATCATTCCAGTCAGCTTCTAACACTACTGTCTGCCCTTCCGTTAAGATATTACTTTTCAGGGGTGTAGATAACAACCCAATTAGCTATTGTGGAATGAAATGGCATAAGGAAGAGATAAAGGCTGTAAATTCACTTAGGCTTTTTGTGTTATTGCTACAGTAACTGAATAAGAAACCATTTTTAATTCCAGGTCTCAAACTAAAGTGTAAACCCCTGTGCGGTGACTTTATAAATTTAAAAAAAAAAAAAGTCACTTGGTTCATAAGACTTCATAAAAGAAAAAAATAAGATCAAAGAGAAATTAGCCAAGTACTCTTCCTTCTGAATGAGTTTTAAAGCATTCAAAAGTATAAGAAAAAAAGCATAGTCTGGGGTATTAGAAGTCCTTTGGATTCTCTGAAATTATGAAGCACACAAAAACATTCTTTTGGTCGCTGAGATTACTAGGCAGTACTGTGTGTTTAATTGCTTGGCACAGGCCATTCTAGTAATGGAAAACCCAAATTCCTGGCACCAGGTGTTAATCATTAACAGTGACAAGCCTTCGTATAGTGGTTCAAAGACAGGTGCACACACCCAGTGTACAGAGACAGACATGCAGAGATAAGAAGCCAGGAATTTGGGGAGGAACCGGTATCTATGGAGGCCACAGTTTACTGAATAACACAGAGCACGGCCAAGTCACTGACCATTAATTCCAGGTCTGACGCCTCCTACCTCGAGCAATCAGTGAACAGGAAAGGGAGACAGAGCACATCTACTGTGCTTTTGACTCCATCCAAAAAGATGCAGCTTGAAACCTTCCAGCAACAACAACAACAAAAGACTATATATTCTTTAATTGTAAATCAAAGACCCACCACATACCGTAAATGCTGTATTTCAAAAAGCACTGCACAGAAGTCATATATATAATAAATATATCAGAAATCATATATATGTATATATATATATAAAAGTAAAGATACCACTGTAGTATGTTGCAAAAATGAACCCAAAGAATAGCAAAGAAACTACTTATAAGACCTCAACATGGAGAAAGCAGACATCCAGTCTTAAAGCATTCTTTTTTGATTTTCTCACCACATATGATAAGAATTGAGCTTCCCTTGTGGCTCAGCTGGTAAAGAATCCACCTGTAATGCAGGAGACCTGGGTTCAATCCCTGAGTTGGGAAGATACCCTGGAGAAAGGAAAGGCTACCCACTCCAGTATTCTGGCCTGGAGAATTCCATGGACTGCATAGTCCATGGGGTCACAAAGAGTCAGACATGACTGAGTGACTTTAACTTACGATAAGAATTAACTCACTGGTTGTGCCTCTCTCCTACAGTTTCATATATAATTACCAAGTTTAAAATAATAAGAGTTAGTTATTAATGACATCACTTCCAAATTTTAAATTCTGTGATGCCAAGTTTTATTTTTCCTCCAAGTCTTCTTCCATTCCCCAAATGTTTTTTACTTTTGCTATTAAGCATCTCATTTTAGAATTCCTGAAAACCATTTGGGGAGGGGTTAAAAAAAATCTTAAAAACAAGTTAATAATATCACTGATAGTAATCCTTCAAAGAACTGCAAGGCTGAAAAAGTAATGCACTCAATCATTTTCCAGCTCAGAGCCCCATTTCCCAAGCACCTGGGCTGAGGTGGGGCTGGGGGTGCTGGCAGGAACCTGCCCGGCTTCAGTCAAAGCCACCGCTTTCCTTGTTGCAAGGTGAACACGCACACTGGTCAGCACTCAGGAGGCAGCACGCAGGCCTGAGCCCTCTGGACACCTCGCTCCTGGAAGCCCGCGCCACCTCTCGGAGGGAGACAGCGTGGCTGTGACACTTTGTGAGGGTGTGGGGGGATGGCAGGACAGTCTCCGTCAGCCAGTAGCAGCGCCCCGACCCCAACCAGACAGGCTGGCTCAAGTCCTCAGTCCGTACCACTTTACTCGACTGCTAGAGATTCTGGCATTCTGTTAAAGACTTAACACAACACAGGGGCAGGGCTGGTCACGGTTTGGTGAACTCTTGTGTGCACACCCCTGCCGTCTGCCTGAATTCCTCGAGGGCAGGGCCAGAACAGCTGGAGCGGGCTCAACTGCCCTCCTGCTCGGCTCCTAGAGCTGGGAAGCTGTTGAGACCCTATCTGCATGCCTGGAGCACTCTACCTGAGAGGCCTCCTACTTCTGAGCCCTGAACAACCGGAATATATCTCCTCCCTCACCTGCTAGAAAGTCCCTCCAGCACCGAGGACAGCCCCGTACTGCCCAGCCCCCCTTCTGCATCCATCTCTCTTCTCCGCGGGCTCAGGCGTGCAGGCCCCTCCTGTGTCCCTGGCCGTCCACCCGGGCGAGCTCTTTAAGACGTGGTGCTGTGTGTCTGACTGTGATCCTAAGGACTGTCATCCACCAGGCTCCTCTGTCCATGGGATTCTCCAGGCAAAAATACTAAAGTGGGTTGTCAAGCCCTCCTCCAGGGGATCGTCCCAACCCAGGGATCGAACCCACGTCTCCTGTGTCTCCCACACTACAGACAGATTCTTTACTACTGAGCTACTGGGAGAGTCCCTTTAAGACATGGTGCCATCACTTGAGCGTGATGCTGACGATGTGATCTGAACAGACTCAAACAGGATGACTGTTTCTTATTAAATGAGCTCTAGGTACTTATTAAGGGGGTCAGGGTCCAAGGTTCCATTTATCAGTTTTGGATTTTTAAACTCACAAAACACTGAAAAATCTAAGGAAGTCAGTAAATCACCTAGAAGTCTACTATTTGAAAAAATGGCTTACAAAAAAAAAAAAAAAGGATTTTAGCAGCTTACAGATTTCCCTCTAACCTTTATTTTTAACTAGTTAAAATTATGAAATATTTTATATATACTACAACTAGAGAGAATAGCAAATACTCATGTACTTACTATCAATATTTAACAGATGCTAAATTTTTACCATATCTATTTCAGATCTGTTAAAGGCCTCTGTGCATCACAGTGAATCCTATCCCCTCACCTTCAGACCTGCTGTACTTAAGTTGTATCCTTTGTATCCTTCCTCTGTCTATACTTTGCCCTTCTGTACATTTGAATAATACTGTTTTATGTGGTCTTATAAATTTATACAATGTGATTATCCTTCTGCAACTGCTTTCTCTGCCCAATATTATATTGTCTGAGATTTAGATGGCACTAGAATCCACTTGCCAAAGGAGACGCAAGAGACACAAGTTCAATCCCTGGGTCAGAAAGATCCCCTGGAGAAGAGAATGGCAACCCACTCCAGTATTTCTGCCTGGAAAACCCATGAATAGAGGAACCTGGTGGGCTATAGTCCACGGAATCAGAGTCCAAACACGACTAAGCACTCACTCACTACTATCCATGTTGAAACATACAGCTGGAGTTCATTCATCTAAGAACTGTACAGATTTCTACTGTAAGAATATACAATAGTTTAGGCATTTATTTCCCTATTAATGGATATTGGGGTTGTTTCCAGTTTTTTCATTACAAACAATACTTAAAAGTGAATAACCTTAATTTCCTTGCACATACGTGTGGAAGTTTCTTATATATAACCAAAGTTAAACAGCTGAGGTGTCTGTCGTGTGAGATTCAAAATAGAATTCATGGCATTTACACACTTTTAAATTCTCTTTTCACTGAAAAAATATGACAGCTGGAACTTCCCTGGTGGTCCAGTGGTTAAGAATTTGCCTGTCAATGCAGGGGACACAGGGTGGATCCCTGGTCCAGGAAGATGCCACATGCCTCAGGTCAACTAAGCCACATGCACCAACTACTAAGCCTGTGCGTCCTGGAGCCCATGCTCCACAAGACAAGCCCTCGCAATGAGAAGCCCCCACTGCAGCTAGAGAGCGGCCCCAGCTAGAGAAAGCCCGCACACAGTGATGGAGATTCAGCACAGGCAAATATTCTTTAAAATGACAATAATAATAAGTGCTAATATCTCTCACCTATTAAGACATATATTAGGAACCTGTAAAGAAATTCTACTTAGGTATTTAATATATCTATTGAACGTCTACCACGTGCCAAGTTCTTTGCTCAGTGTTACAGAGGAGCGTGACCAAGGATAAGACAAAACAGCTCATGAACTTAACGAGTAGGAAAGGCAGACCAAGGACGACACAGAGAAGCAGATAATAATAAAGCATGGCCCAGTGTGGCTGTGATCAAGAAAGTGCCGGACGCTGTGACGCTCTATGTGGTGCAAAAGATGAAGGGAAGGGGCCTGAGGACGAAGCAGCAGAAACTGTGAGGAGAGGGTAAGCCAGGCCAGGGACAGACAAAGAGTATACACAAAGGCCAAAAGGCAGGAGAGCGGCGCTAGAGGAAATGGAAGAGTTCAGGCTGGCTGGGGACAAAGTGAGGCTAAAGGTGGGAGAAGAGAGGACGTTATAAGAAGAAGGAGTTGGCCACTGCGGCGAGGTGGTTCTGATTTGCGTTTTAGAAGTGTCACTGGTGTGCTGAGAGGCTCAGTCAGGGGAGCAAGGCTGGATGCAGGGCACCCACGTAGGATGCTGCTGCAGGGATGCAGGTGATGAGTGAGGACCACAGGGGTCAGGGGAGTGAATCACCACTGATGGTTTTGTCACAGGGGAGGCCACATCTTCAAGACTTTTGAGACTGGGTACCTATGGGAAAACTATCTCATTACAAAGGAAGCAGGAGCAGGGACGTCAGATGGGGAGTGAGAAGGAGGTTCTGACTTCCGTGGTTGACTGGCAAGGGTTACCGGGATAGCACATCAAGCCCCTTTTGAAAACTTGTCAGCAGGATCCAAACCCTTAGCCTGGCGGTCCAGGATATAGGATGCCACATCGCAGAGCTCTCACACTTGTCCCAGCACACAGCAGACATTCAACACATTTGCTGAGAGGAAATTGTAACATGGAAACTGACAACAATTTCCCCAAAGATATGCTTTTAAATTGTATTTTTTTTAAAGAGAAACATTTACTGTTCGGGGAATACCCATGACATACCTTGTATTAATTCACAATTCAGCCTGGTAATAGCAGAAGTAAGCTAGTCTCGATGAAGGTGAAAGAGGAGAAAGGTGAAAGAGGATGAAGGTGAAAAAGCCGGCTTAAGCTCAACATTAAGAAAACTAAGATCATGGCATCTGGTCCCATCACTTCATGGGAAATAGATGGGGAAACAGTAGAAACAGTGTCAGACTTTATTTTTTGGGGCTCCAAAATCACTGCAGATGGTGACTGCAGCCATGAAATTAAAAGACGCTTACTCCTTGGAAGAAAAGTTATGAGCAACCTAGNGTGATGGACAGGGAGGCCTGGCGTGCTGCGATTCATGGGGTCGCAAAGAGTCAGACACGACTGAGCTACTGAACTGAACTGAAGCTACTCGCAGACTGAATTTAGGTGTAAGGTATCTTGACCCCATGCACAGTATTATTATACACTAGCTCAAGAGCTGTTATGCATATGTATTTTATATATATATATATATATTCAAACCACAAACAGAACTTTTTTGCTCTTTCCTCTGCAATTAGGTTGGCTATGTGCCTTCAGTATTATGGTCAATGCGAAAGGCTAGCGATGTAATGCTGAGTCATACTACATAAATCAAGGTAATTTAACATGGGAGAATGACCCAGTTACATGATAATCCCATATTTTTATGTCAAGCACTGGAACATGCAAGTGGACTCTTTACTTAGCAGAGCCTTACTGTCTATCTAAAGAGAACTCTACTCTTTTAGACAGCTAATGGGAAGTTGAGGTAGTGCAGGCTCAGCCTGGTGCTCTGGGACAACCTAGAGGGTGGGATGGGGTGGGAGGTGGCAGGGAGGTTCAGGAGAGAGGGGATATGTGAATGCCTATCACTGATTCATGCTGATGTACGGCAGAAACCAACACAGCTTTGAACAGCAATTATCCTCCAATTCAAAATGAATAAAGAAAAAAGGAAAAGAATTCTACAATTTTAGAATCACAAATATATGGCATATAAGCAATGCCTTCCTGGACAATGACATAGCTTTAAGAAGTCTATCAATAACTTGCAGTGTGGTGTTGCCCAGACATTTATTGCACATTGCTGTTGTTCTTCAGTTGCTAAGTCATGTCCCACTCTTGGTGACACCATGGACTGCAGCATGCCAGGATTCCCTGTCCTTCATTATCTCCTGGAGTTTGCTTGAACTCATATCCATTGAGTCGATAATACCATCCAACCATCTCATCTTGTTACCCTCTTTTCCTCCTGCTCTCAATCTTTCCCAGCTTCAGGGTCTTTTCCAATGAGTCACTGGAAAAGAATAACTGGGTCATTCTTCACATCAGGTGGCCAAGGCATTGAAGCTTCAGCTTCAGCATTAGTCCTTCCAGTGAATACTCAGGATTGATTCCCTTTAGGATGGACTGGTTTAATCTCCTTGCTATCCAAGGGACTCTGAAGAGTCTTCTCCAGCACCACAATTTGAAAGCATCAGTTCCTCAGCACTCAGCCTTCTTTGTGGTCCAATTCTCACATCCATACACGACTGGAAAAACCACAGCTTTGACTATATGGACCTTTGTCAGCAAAGTGATGTTTCTGCTTTTTAACAGGCTGTCTAGGTTTGTCATAGCTTTTCTTGCAAGGAACAAGTGACTTTTAATTTCATGCCTGCAGTCACTGTCTATAGGCCTTTTTTGTACAGTTCTTCTGTGTATTCTTGCCACCTCTTCTTAGTATCTTCTGCTTCTATTAGGTCTATAGGTCTATTTCATCTTTGCATGACATGTTCCCTTGGTATCTCCAGTTTTCTTGAAGAGATCTCTAATCTTTCCCTTTCTACTGTTTTCCTCTATTTCTTTGCATTGTTCACTTAAGAAGGCTTTCATCTCTCTCCTTGCCATTCTCTGAAACTCTGCATTCAGTTGGGTATATCTTTCTGTTTCTCCTTTGCTTTCACTTTTCTTTTTCTCTCAACTATTTGTAAGGCCTCCTCAGACAACAACTATTGTCCTCTTGGATTTCTTTTTCTTGGGGATGGTTTTGGTCACTGTCTCCCGTATAATGTTATGAACCTCCGTCTATAGTTCTTTAGGCCCTGTTTACCAGATCTATTCCCTTGAATCTATTCATCACCTCCACTGTATAATCATAAGGGTTTTGATTTAGGTCATAATTGAATGGTCTAGAGGTTTTCCCTATCTTTTTCAATTTAAGTCTGAATTTTGAAATAAGGAGCTCATGATCTGAGCCACAGTCAGCTCCACGTCTTGTTTTTGCTGACTGTATAGAGCTTCTCCATTTCTGGCTGCAAAGAATATAATCAATCTGATTTTGGTATTGACCATCTGGTGATGTCCATGTTAGAGTCATCTCTTGTATTGTTGGAAGCAGGTGTTTACTATGACCAGTGTGTTCTCTTGGCAAAACTGTTAGCCTTTGCCCTGCTTCATTCTGCACTCCAAGGCCAAACTTGCCCATTACTCCAGGCATCTCTTTGTTTCCTACTTTTGCATTACAGACCCTGTAATGAAAAGGACATCTTTTTTTGATGTTAGCTCTAAAAGGTCTTGTAGGTCTTCAGAGAACTGTTCAACTTCAGCTTCTTCAGCATTAGAGGTTGGGACATAGACTTGGATTACTGTGATATTGAATGGTTTGCCTTGGAAATGAACAGAGATCATTCTGTCATTTTTGAGATCGCACCCAAGTACTGCATTCTGGACTCTTCCGTTGACTACGAGGGCTACTCCATTTCTTTTAAAGGCAGCTTCCTTGGTGGCTCAGACAGGAAAGAATCCACCTGGAATGTGGGAGACCTGGGTTCTATCCTTCGGTTGCGAAGATCCCCTGGAGAAGGAAATGGCAACCCACTCCAATGGCAACCCACTCCAATATTCTTGCCTGGAGAATTCCATGGACAGACAAGCCTGGTGGGCTACAGTCCATGGGGTCACAAAGAGTCAGACATGACTGAGTGACTAACATACATACATATATATATACATACATATGCCCACAGTAGTAGAGATAATGGTTATGTGAATCAAATTCACACTTTCCTGTCCGTTTTAGCTCACCGATTCCTAAAATGTTGTTGTCCACTCTTGCCATCTCCTGCTTGACCACGTCCAATTTACCTTGATTCATGGATCTCACATTCAGGTTCTTATGCACAAGAGAAGAATTTAATCTATTGAACAATTATATACCTCAGACAACCAAGATAAACTCTGAGTCATCCAAATGCTAAAGTATCACAAAAATAGCTTTTAAAAAGTAAGTACTGCCACTGAAACACAGCAATGTGCCCCAGACTTGGGGGGTTTTGGGGACTGCTGACAGTCAGGCATTACTAGGAACTCACTTCCCAACTTGTCTGCCTTCCTCTTAGGTGTGTTTCTGCTTCACCTGCTTTACACTTTGTATGTAGTTAAGATATACACAGCTTCAGCATGGTTAACACTCAAGTTTATTACTTTTCTTCTCTTAAAAATGCATACACCTAGAGCTTCACTGATCATATTAAAAAGTTCAAAAGTTCTTATACAATTTTCCAGTTTCTTCAAAAAAGTAATGCTTTAAAGACAAAAAGAGGGGAAAGAAGGGGGAACTAGCATAAAAGAAGTTTTAAAGAACCTAATGGAAAACATGCAGCCCATGCTGAAATTCTGATTTGCACCAATCAACTGTAAGAAGACATCTTTCAGACAAACTGTGACATCTCAATATGGAATCTTACATGGTATTAAGGAACTACTGTTATTTTTAAAGATAATAATGACAAGAAAAATATTTTTAAAATTCTTACCCATCAGAGATGCATTCTGAAGTATTTAAAGGTAAAATGACAGGAGTCTAGGTTTTAACTTAAAATATTCCAGTTTAAAAAAAAAAGATGATAATAAGAAAAAGAAATGAACAAACTGACAATATATTGACAATTATTGAAGCTGGTTAATGCACACAAAGGGTTTAGCATGTCATTCTTTCTCCTTTTTAAAATTTTTTTTGTTTAATATTTGAAAATTCCTTAATAAAATTCCTCTAATAACTTTTAGTAAAAGGTTATTTCTTTTCCAGTTATACATTTTGAGTACAGCTCTGTTTTAACTGGAAGGAAAGAATCAACAAATATTGATGTGTGAAAATATTTTTAAATAATGGTTTAGTGGTTTAGTCTAGTGGTTCTTGACTCATGTTCTCCATAATCTTCATGAGTGTGAGCATGTTATGCAATTAATATTTATCACTGACCTTTTCCTTTGTTCTCAACTCATCAAACATTTGCTGAATTTCCAGTTTCCAGTCATCTTGCATGGAATGAAAGGATTCTTGAGGCATTTCAGTCATAACTGCCTTTTCAATTTCAGTCAGTTGTTCAAGAATTGAAGCAAAAGATGGTCGAATATGCGGGTCCTGTTGCCAGCATTCTAAAACAAATAAGAATCATGGTAAGTCCATTTCTCCGCATAGTTCAGATTGTCAGCCTGCGTTGACAGGGTCTGTTCAAGATTTTGAACATGAGTTGATAATGATTTTGAAAATTTTATTTTACACCATGCCTGTGTCAGTAGCCTGTGAAACAATTATTAGATAAGGCTCTTGTTGTCTGTATGACCTGACATTAGTATAAGGATGTCTGCTTCCTCTGCCTTCCCATGAGCTCTATCTCGCCTAAGCTGCCCTCATCACATGACTTACAGTTTCAGAGTTCTAAAAGTCAATCCAAGAAAACCTAGGTCTCTAAAATGTTATAGTCACAAGAGAGGTTCTAAGCAAGGTAACTTACTGCCCATCAAAAGAGTTACTTAACAGTTTTTAAAAAGATAAGACCAAAATAGATAAGGTCATGGCAAAACCATGCCAGTTGAGACTATAAAAGATTATTGATCATTAGAATTAAAAATAGCACATATGAAGCCAAATCAATATTGCCTTTGAACTCCACTAGTGTATTTGATCGGAGAAGGCAATGGCAACCCACTCCAGTACTCTTGCCTGGAAAATTCCATAGACAGAGGAGCCTGGTAGGCTGCAGTCCATGGGGTCGCTAAGAGTCGGGCAAAACTGAGCGACTTCACTTTCACTTTTCACTTTCAGGAATTGGAGAAGGAAATGGCAACCCACTCCAGCGTTCTTGCCTGGAGAATCCCAGGGACGGGGGAGCCTGGTGGGCTGCCGTCTATGGGGTCACACAGAGTCGGATACGACTGAAGTGACTTAGCAGCAGCAGCAGCACTGTATTTGATGAAAAATTTATTACCACTCAACTGAATTTTGTATAAATGAATTATTATTAAACTGGATTGTTTTTAAGTTACTTAGTTCATCAAAACTTAATCTGACATCTTAGATCAAAGACATGATTTCTTTTTCTTAAAACAGCATAATTATTTAAAATCATCTGAAAATTAGGATTACAGAATTTTTTAACCTTTTGGTTAAAAAAATTTTCGGATGTTCTCTTTCTTTAGAATATTTACTGGCGTATAGCTGTTTCACAATGTTGCGTTAGTTTCTGCCGCACAGCAAAGCGCATCAGCTATGCGTGTGCTCAGTTGCTCTATGTACACACATATCTCCTCACTTTTGGATTTCCTTCCCATTTAGGTCTCCACAGAGCACTGAGAAGAGTTCCCTTTGCTGTGTATAGTATGTTCTCACTAGTTACCTATTTCATAGACAGATGTTCTAATGAGTGATTCCCCTTGATCCCACAGACACACCCAAATACCTTTCATGAGCTTGGCAAATGGCTCAGGGCAGGTGGAGGGGATGGGCAGAGTGAGCTTGTTGACCGCCACCCCGTAGGCCACAGCCAGGCCATCAATGCCACGGTAGGGCACCTCTCCCGTGAGCAGCTCCCACAGCACCACTCCATAGCTGGAAAGTAGAGTTTTCATAAAGTTAAGTGGGGTTTTTTCCCTCATGACACAATCAATGGGAGAAACACATCAGTGCCTTCATCCAGATCCTAATAATCTTCTCTTCCAACAAAGCCCGTAGGGGCCCTTATCACAGTGTGAGAGGTGGGTTCTTCTACTTAACATTCCAAACATATGCAGTTACTCTCCTTCCAGAAATCAGTTATGCCTTCTTCTGAGGAACTGAAACTACTTAGTGGACAGGAAAGCTTAAATGCAGCACATGACTGAATTAAACAGGGTCCAGAACTAGGCCTTTTCATACTGTTGAGCTGACTCATTGGAAAAGACCCTGGTGCTGGGAAAGACTGAGGGCAGGAGGAGAAGGGGGCGACAGAGGATGAGATGGTCGGATGGCATCACTGACTCAATGGACATGGTTTGAGTAAACTCTGGGAGATAGTGACGACAGGAAGGCCTCGTGTGTTGCAGTTCGTGGGATCACAAAGAGTCGGACACGAATGAGAGACTGTACAACAAGAACCAGGCCACACAAAAGAGCAATGTGGTTGTTCTGATGTTTGTCCTTCTGTCTCATTTTTTCCACACCTCCTGAAGATCTTCAGGACACTGAAGATTCCAGCCCTACAGAATTTCATGCTATACAGCATAGGACTGAAGTCCAGTCATGCTGTTTTAAAACAGGTTTTTGAAACTGCTTCTTTCTGCCTCTCCCTTTATATTTAGGAGATGTGTCACTCATGTTTCCACCTAATGCCTAATAGTAATGGACAAAGAAATCCTGTGGGCCTCCCTGAGCCTGCTGGGAGAACATGACACATCTTTTTTATAACTGAGGGAGGAAAAGTGAAAGGAGAATAGAAAACAAGGGACAAGCGCAGCAGCCAAGCTCTTCAGAGCATCAGCAGATGTGATGCAGGTGCCTGCTGTGCTGTGCTTGGTCACTCAGTCATGTCCAGCTCTTTCGACCTCATGGACTGTGGCCTGCAAGGCTCCTCTGTCCATGGGGATTCTCCAAGCAAGAGTACTGGAGTGGGTAGCATATCCCTCCTCCAGGGGATCTCCCCAACCCAAGGATCGTCTCTTGCATTGCAGGTGGATTATTTACCAGCTGAGTTACTGCTGTTTCAGTTTAAGGGCAAATGAAATTACATACAAGAACCAGCAAACTCACAGTAGAAAGATCTCGAAATGAATTTTTAAATGAAGCTGAAGGACCAAATTTCAGTTTATATCCATACTAGAGACTCTGAGTTGGTCCAGTTCAAGGCAGTACAGGGAAGCATAGCAATAAGCCTTGAAGAATATACATATTTATCTTCTTCTACAAAACCAATCAGAACCTTAGTTTCTCTCTGTTGTTGCTTATTTGCTAAGTCATGTCCTACTTTTTGTGACTTCATGGACTGTAGCCCACCAGGTTCCTCTGTCCATGGGATTTCCCAGGCAAGAATACTGGAGTGCCATTTCCTTCTCCAGGGGATCTTCCTGTCCCAGGGCTCAAACCTGCATTTCTTGCATTAGCAGGCAGATTCTTTACCACTGAGCCACCAAGAAAGTCATCTTCAAAACATAAAGTGCATTCAGATTATCTTTTGTTTTGTTACATAAAACATCAGTCACTCTTGACACTGACCTGACTTTAAAACATAAGCACGGGGATGGGACACGGGTTTGTACCTATGGCTGATTCTTGTTGATGTATGACAGAGAACCACAAAATTCTGTACAGCAATTATCCTTCAATTAAAAATTCAAAAAAATATTGAAATGCAAAAAAGTTAGCATATAAGGAAGGAGCATATTTGCTTTAGGCTCTATTAACATGAGGGGTTTCCGCTGTAGCTCAGTACATTCCTTCCCTCGGTAAGGAATCTGCCTGCCAGTGCAGGAGATCTGGGTTCGATTCCTGAGTTGGAAATATCCCCTGGAGAAGAAAATGGCAACCCACTCCCGTATCTTGGCCTGGAGAATCCCATGGACAGAGGAACCTGGCAGGCTACAGTCCATGGGGTTGCAAGAGTTGGACATGATTTAACAACTAAACCACTATTAACATAAGAAGTACAATGCTATTCACTTTTCTAATCTTTTCAAACTTCATTAACTAAGTTAAAAAAAAGTTTGAATGTTTTTGTGTTTGTGTGAGTTAAGTTTTATGTGGGGGCATAAGGAGGACTATAGCCCAGGTAGCTCTGAAAAACTGTTCCAAAGAGGCAGGGGGAAGGTCAGTGTTATATATGACTCTAGTGCAGGCAAGCATAACTTTTTGGCAGAGGCTTGCCAGTCACCAGGAACAGATAAAAGTTTGAAATTTAAAGAAGTAATTTCTCATTTCTTCTGTTTGCTGCTTATATATGTTACTTGAGCATAGTTTTAAAGACAGCAGACAAAAGGCAATAAAATATGCCTAAGCAAAGGCAAAACAGCTCAGAAGCAACAAAAGTCATTTAACTGCGTTGGAACTGATTTTTGAGGCTCATTTGATTCTCTCCTGATCTTAAGAGATACAGTGATTCACGGTATCACAAATGCAAAAAGGCGTCTATGAAGAATACCTGGTCTGCACAGAGACTCTGGAGCCCTGGTGCCCATCATCCTGGCCACGACCACTGCCTTTATAGGTCTCTCCAGTAGTGCTCACTGGACTCTAGACTACACTGGAAACATTCAGAAAGGGATGTAGAAACAACAGAAAGTGCCCATTCAAATGGGGTTCACGGATCCTCCAGCTGATGTTCTGCTGGCCCAGAAGCAGAGGTGCTCCATCCTGAGGCCCGGGCTCCTCCTCCACCAGGAGGAGTAAGAGGGCAGCACCGAAAGGCACCTGGACCTGGAGGCAGCAGACCTGGGGCTGAGCCGTGGGACTGCTACTCTCTGCTGACTGTGTCTCCACTCACATGGCCTTGAAGCTGATCTTGAATCACTGATGAAGTATTAGGGATATCTGCCCTACCCTCTCAAAGCGCTGCTTTACATTTATTTTTTATAAAAGGAATATATAATGTAGTACTTCTAAGTTATATAATGCTATAAGCATTATTATTATTATTTTTGGCTTTGCAACATTCTTTACAATTATCAATATTTTATAGTAATTTTTCATAATTATATATGGATTTTTTTCATTACTCAATTAACTTTATTTATTTATTTTTTTATCCCCTCCCACCTCCCAGCCCATTACATCTCTCTGGGTCCTCCCCATGCACCAGCCCCAAGCATCCTGCATCCTGCATCGGACATAGACTGGCGATTC